>JANHFX010017281.1:0-40134 GCA_027560015.1 Chloroceryle amazona
TGCGGACCCACACCGCGCCCGCCCGCCGCACCCCCTTCTGCAGCCTGGACAACGCGCCGCGGGCGGCCGGCTCCCCTCAGCCGCTGCAGCGGGCCCGGCGGCTGCCGGCATCGGCGGAAGGGTCCCCCTCGGCAGCTCCCTTCTGGCAGGTAGGGCCCAGCCCCGGCCCCGTGGTGGCCCTGGGGTTTCTCGCCCCCGTGATGAATTGAGGGGCGAGGAGAGAAACGGGAAAGGCCCCGTGGGCAGAGAAGGGGCCTCCGCGCTGGCGCCGGCAGCCATTGCCCTCAGCCGGACGCGGCGGTCCCAACCCGGAGCGTGCTCCCCCGCAAAAAGCCAGCACCCGAAGCTGAGGCTTGCCTCGGCTTTGTACGTAAATTGCAGCGATGCTGCGCTATGTAGGCGCGTTCTGATCGCACCGAAGGGTGGATATTTGCAGCATATAGGTGCATAGTTCCGCTCGTGAAATTTTACTGCCATTTTCTGAAATTATCAGCCTGGTTCTTATATATACTTATATATAAGTATATATACTTATATATATATATACTTACATATATATTCTTATATATACTGCATCTTAATGCTCCTTTATTATTCAGCTTTTAGAGCACGTTTCCGAAGATAAGCCCGCCAAGAGAACAGAGCCCTCTGAAAGAACTGACTTCTTCACCCTAACTGATGTATGAAACGGCGCATACAGCTTCTGAAACGTTTTTACAGTCATAGAATCATCTAGGTTGGAAAAAAACCTTCAAGATCATCAAGTCCAAGTCCATTGCTAAACCACCTCCCAAAAATTTAACTATTCTCAGTTAACAACAAAAGCTGAAACTGGTTATCTTGATATCTGATGGTCCATTTCTGTATAAAATGATGTACTCAAATGTCAGCTTTCAAGAAAATTTCTTACATTCCCTGACAGTATTTACTGTTAGAGTGACAGTTTCTTAAAAGCTAGCCTTCTGCCCGACATTGCAGTCACTGTAGTTCTAGTTGACAGAGGTGGTTGTCTTCATCCAGTTTTATTACCATGCTTGCTGTAATCTTCCTGATTCTTAGTTTATATATTGTTGAGATAAGGATGTTCTTCAGAGTGCTGTTATCTCCTGCCGTCTTCTATTCAGCTACAGAAAGGGAATAAACAACTTCACCAGCCACATAGGAAAGAGAGACTACCTGAAAACCCGCCCTTGAAAGAGTTTCAAGCAGGCAGTGTCGGAACACTGAAGAAGTGCAGGAGCTTGAGTTCAAACTAACTTAGCAGAATAATAAAAATACCTTTGAAAGAGAACAAACTGTCCTGCAGCTTCCTGGTGCATTTTTTTGTATCCTCTAGGAAGCAATTGCAATCGCCAAGAGCGGATGAAATAACTGTTTTGGCACGGAAATTCTTGTCTTTGTAGACTTCAGGCTAAGTTTTCTTTTGTAGAATCATTCATCCTGTTAGGTGTTGCTAATTTATGACTTCTGGAAAGACTCCTGTGAATGAAAACCCTCTTCATTTTTATAAGCAATATAATGTCATATTTCTATTAGAATAACTTACTGGCTAAAATAATCAGTTGAATGTAAACTGTGACTTTGGTTAGCCTATGAAGAGTCAAATTCTCTGTAACTTGAAATACAGAAAATTTGCCTGCAGAAGCCTTTTTCCTAAGTAACATCTCTTAACTTAATGCGAGTAGTTCCTTAGGATCAAAATGATCTCGGCATTTTTGCTGTTGCACTGAATTGGACCAAAACATGCAGGAGATGACAGGTTTAGCTTCTCACAGGCTGCTAAACTCAAGATGTTTCATGTAATAACCATAGTCTGGTATCTGGTCTACCTGTCAGGAAATGTGTATTAAGAGGGGAGGAAACCTAACAATGATAAAATATAAATAGGTAGCTATAAGTTGTTTGCTTGTGTTTCTTGGTTTTTGGTTTTTTTTTCAGTTTCTGTGGGTTAACTGATGCTGTTTCTCTTTTGTAAGGACCTTCATCTATCTGCTGTTGAACCTGAAGCTCCCTCCTCACCAAAACATGAATTTCCTGCAGACTGGAGTATTAAAACACGACTTCTGTTTATGTCTTCCCAACCTTTTACCTGGGCAGAACATTTAAAAGCACAAGAAGAAGCTCAGGGATTTGCTCAGCATTGTAGAGCTACAGAGACAAACTTGCCACAGACCATACAGGTAAATACTTCAGAGGGGAACTTGAAGCTCTCTATCTCTGCACCTTTCCTTAAACATACTGACAGTGAAAGCTCAATTCTGTTTTGGTTTGGTCTTGCATTAAGAATCGGGCTCATTGAGACTTAATTTAATTCCATCCGTGTCTTGTACCTGCACTGGCAAACAGTGAAAGTCTTTTAACTTCAGCTGTGGAGCAGTTGCCATCCATCTTCCTTCGGTCTTGCTTATGCTCAAGCCTAGGATTTTTATTTTTTTAGTATCTGTTATTTTCTTAATCCATCACTTGCAATGCTGCCCTCAGTAACGTACTACTGTCCTCATCCAATCTTTACTGACATCTAGGAACCAAAACTGTCAACAGAACTGCGTTGTGCGTTTCAGCAAAGCCTCGTTTACTGGCTTCACCCTTCACTGCCATGGCTGCAGCTGTTCCCTCGGATTGGAGCAGACAGGAAAATAGTTGGGAAGGCTACTCCTTGGTCACAGGATGAAGCCTTGCGACAAGTGCTAATGAGCGACTGGTAAGTGCAACCAACCAACCACTGTATTTAGTAAGATTAAGACAAGGGTATTTTAATTAATGCACAAATTATTTCCATTTTTATGAGAAAGTGCTTCTCTTGCTTTTTTTTTTTTTTTTAAGGTCAAATGCCTATTATTTTGAGGACCAGGTTAAGGAAATACAAGAGTAAAAGCTACCATCTTGTGTAAAATGCCTCTCTCCAATCCTAGTTGTTGATTTGGGTAGAATTCCATAAATCCTGTTAGCGGGTTGTCTTTGATGCTTCCTGTAAAGCCTCATGCTGGAAAGCAGACACGCTGGAATAGCACAGTGCTCACAAAGAGGCTGCGTTTCAGAGGCGCGCAGCTTCCTGGCTGTTAAGCACACCTGGACATCTGGTTAATCACACACTGTGCTCTCAAACCTGTGCAGCGCACACATCACTACCAACCAGACAAATCCAGTTTGATGTGGCAACAGCGAAGAATTAACTTCAATTACAAAATTGTTTTACTCTAATTGCAGGTCTGTGAGCTTCACATCTCTCTACAACCTGCTCAAAGCCAAACTCTGTCCCTACTTCTATGTGTGTACCTACCAGTTCACTGTCCTGTTCCGTGCAGCTGGTCTTGCGGGAAGTGACATTACCACAGCTGTAATTTCTCCCACAACTAGAGGTTTAAGGGAAGCCATGAGAAATGAAGGTAAAGTGAAACCAGTCCAACTAGGATTTGAGGTAACTGTTAAAGTGCATTAGCTGTGTTAGAAGACCATTCATGGCTTTCTTTCCTTCTCTGTTCAAGGCATAGAGTTTTCTTTACCTTTGGTAGAGGAAAGCAGAACAAGAAAACAGAAAAACTCTGAAGGGAATTTAGAAGCAGAAGTTGCTAACATCCCGGAAGAGTGCAACAGCGCGGAAGGTGGAGATAGGTAATAGCTCTTCTACAACACTAGAATTCAAGGGCATCTGCAGACTCCTGCACGTTGCATTTGGAAAACCTTGGTGGGAAGTAGTGCCCTGCTAATGCTCATTCTGTGTTTCCCAGGGAACCAGTTCCAAGCGATGATGATGAAGAAAGTTTCTCTTGGCTGGAGAAGATGGGTGTCCAAGACAACGTTAAGAAACCAGATGCTATTTCTATTAAACTGTATCCTTTCTTTGCACATCAAGATGTATGACACTAGAAAACCATACAGATGTTATCTTTTTGTGCTGTAGATTTAAGTTTTAGAAAAGCTTTTGAGAACTTCCACATACTAATCCTGACATTATTGCATGTTAAGAAACTGTGCCTGTCCTTTTGAGCATCTTTCTGAGAAGTATTTCTGGAGGCTTTTCTTGAAGGAAAAGCCCTTGTGAATTGTTAATGTAACTTTGTAAGATCCGTTGGTCACAAACTGATTGTGTCACCTCGCCTACAGGTTCACCTGACTCATTATTTATTTTCTTTTTTAAGAGAAGTGTGTATATTCCTGGAGGCTTGGTTTACAGTGTATCATAGTAGGGACACAGCTGTAGACCAGGGTAGTAGCTGCTGCTGAGAACATATATGTGTTTCAGAGGGACAAATTAACTCCTCTGTGTGTTGCACTTGGAGCATCTGAGGTTTTTAATAATGAACTCAGAAGTCAGGTTCAAGATGCTGCTTAATATTTAAAGAACAAATCTCAATCAGTGGGTGTAAAGCTTGGTGATTTTGTTTAAATGACTTGATTGATCAGAGGGTGGTGGGAGAGGTTCTTCTGGAGTTGTACTGCTCCGATTCTTCGTTTTGATGCATTTGGTGCATTGATGCTTGTCACTTCCTCAAGACTTTCCTTTGACTCCAGTCAATGCAGTCGTAAGGAGAAGCATGAGGTTCAGGTGGATCACAAAGCTGAATCCCTTGCATTAGTGAAAGGAACAAACACTTTCACCTTGCTGAACTTCTTGATAAACTGTAAGAGCCTTGTGGCTGTTGCAGGTCCACAAGCAGGGCTTCCACCAACTTTGTTATCCCCTGTTGCTTTCCGAGGTGGAACAATGCAAACGCTCAAAGTAAGTAATACAGCTGCCTCTGCATTGTACTAAGTTAGTTGTTTCTTCACCCAGCCAATTAAGCACAGACTTTAAGTTTCCCTCAGATACAGCAGATTAATTTTTGTTGCTGTAGCCTGAATGAGCATTTTGACTACACTACAGAGGTTAAGCAGACTTTCCAGATACTAAAATGGTTCCTGAAAAATTCTCCTGGTATCTTAAGGGGTCTCAAACTATGACAGCTGCTTGCAGTGAGAAAGCCTCTCAACCATGTCTCACCATCTGTTCCAGTAAGGGGGAGGTGGGCACTAGAGGATGTACAGTTAGTACAGGTATTCCTCTACTGGAAGAGTTGTTCATACTGTTCTTCTGAGTTAACTTTCTTAGTATTGTACAGTGTCCCTGCCTATCACAGTTGGTACATTTTAGGAGTCTTTACAAAGAAGACAAAGCCATCATAATACTCATGTAGTGAACAGCAAGTTGACAATATTGAAAAGTATTAACTTATTTAATGAAACTGGGGGACTGCAGTAGTAAAGTAACTGAAAATTAGGACTTGATGTGTCAATAGCTAATTCCCTGTGGTCTTGTCTTCAGGCTCGAAGTATAAATGCCAAAGCCCGGGCTCAGTTGGGGTACGAGGATATATTCAGTCTGGAGATTGTAGGCCCCGTCCTTCCTCATTCTCTGCATTCCCTGACCATGCTGCTCAAGCCTGCACAGAAAGGAGCTTTCTCTGCTGTGTTCTATACCCATGAGCCAACTGCTGCATTTAACACTAATCTTGACAATGCAAACCCTGCCTTAAATAAGGTAAGGAAACTAGCAGAGACAATCTTTCCTCTTAGGAATATTATCTTTATTACAAATCATAGGACACCGAGTGACAGAGTACTTTCCCTTCAATACATGGGTTTACACCCAGTTACTTGTGATCACCCCCTAGCAGTCCTCGGTGCTTATCATTCCCTCAGAAATAGAACCATGGTATAATTAGCTCTGCAGGAGCTCCCCAGACGTACATAAATGAACAGTAAGAACTACAGGTATTTCAAACAAATACCTACTCCATGTCTCACTTCATGTGAATTTCCACAGGAAGCCGTCTGCAAAGATCTTCCTACATGTGGACTGCATCCTAAGACACTGGATCAGCTGAGTCAGTGTCCAACATTGGGAATATCTTCCATCCGATTTCTGGAAATGAAGGATTATGCTTATACCTGGAGGTCCTAGGTAGGGTCGTTCCATTTAATGGAAAAGAATACTCTCCAGCATGCAGTTGCTGTACTTCAGTTGGGTCTACACGGGCAGCACTTATGCAGTACCAGGAGGGCTACAATCTAGTTGAACATCACAGACAACAACTATTGCACACCACCCATCATAAAACACCTGAAAGGACTTTTAAAGGAAATGCAGGAAAAGGCCTTGGACCTGTCCTTTCATATTTTAGAAAGCTTTTAAATAAAACCTGGTAAAATGTATTTGTTTCATTGGTCTGACTTGTGTCTGGAAGGTCTGTGTTCCTCATGCACATGCAAATTCTATTCTCAAGTACAGAATTTCAACTACTGTTCTGTGTGGTAACTCTTCACCATTTTGGATGGGAGGAATTCTTGGCAAAAGCCCCTCCAAGACTGCTTCCAGCACCTTGCCACAAGCTCCATAGCTACCCCGTGCTATGTTGCATCTTGCTTTGGAGTCAGCACCAAACTTCACAGAGATAGATGGAAGTCAGATGGACACAAGCACAGAGGTGTAGCTGAAGCTGAATCAGATGAAAAGGTTAAGATTCCTCAGAACTGCTTGGTCTGGCTGCCTAGTATTTCTATACTCAGGTTAAAATGAGGTAGACTTTTAAGAAGCCATTTGTACAAGCTATAACCTGAATGAAAACAAGTTTAAGAAATAAAGTAGTTGCAGCCCCTGATCAAAGAGAGAAAGGACTCAATACTTTCATAGCCATTGTAGAGTCTATTAACAGGTTCAATGCAGCCTGCGTCACTTCAGGTAGGGTAGTTAAAGCAGTGGATGTCGCTTTGCAAACAGCTATCAGGTGATGGGATTCCTGAAGCAGAGCACAATACATCTGAACAGCAACTTGTAGAACACCATCATTCAGCAAGATTTCTAATTAAACTGGTATTTTGCAGAGAAAATAAAGCACATTATGTGGTCAGCTACCCACATTTTACTATGGTGCACCACCTTGGAACCTGAAACAGTAACATAAAGCCTATAGCCAGGGTACAACCTGTAAACTCAAAAGATGTGGGTGCCTAAGGGGGTACTGCTGTTTGACATGTGATGGAAGCCTCCTGTGCCTTTCGGTTACTTTTATGTATTGACACCACTTGAAGTAGTCTGCCCCTAGAATCCAGCACGTGTACAAATACGTTGAAACACTTTGTTTGCATTTGGTACATGTTTGCATGTCACTACTGTGACATGGCTGCCTAGTGGTACACTAGACAAGATGTCTAGAACACAAAAGTCCCCCTCTCATGATGGAAAAAAAGTACCTTAGAACATTAAATATTTGGATAATATCAAATGCTCCATTTCTGGTGGATTTCAGGGTAGTACAATCCAACTTTAATTATTCTTTACACTTTTCCCTAATTAAGCTAGAAGCAAGTTACTCAACTTTGCCCCTTTGATTAGTATCAGCCACCAAAAAGTGAAACTCCAGCGCTTGCATTGTGGGGAACAGCAAAAAGACCGAGCTTCTAAAGTGGCTGGTGTGTTAAGTCACTTTTTTTAAGAGAGGTACAGTTCATTCGATGCCTACATTATCTGTCTTGTCTGCCTCCATCAGTCATTGCCTCTGATACCGGGCTTTGCAGTCTGCCGTAACCCACCCTTGGGTTTACAGGTCATGAACAGCAGTTCTCGCAGTGACCGCAGTCTGGTGCGCTGAGCAGAAGGCAACTTCCCCAGCTGTCGCACCTGACAGCTGCTCATGACCCCAGAGCCCACCACCCCAATTCTGAAGCAGGCAGACAGTTCTGAAAGCTCCCCAGGCTGTGCTAGAGGGACAGGCCTGCTTACAGGATGTTAGCACACAGAATACATTACCGAAAACAATAGGCAAAGGCAATTCTGTATCTGCCCCTATGGGAAAGCAATTTTAATCTATCCAATAACCATTCTGGAATGTGGACTTGAGCCTGTTTCTAGGAAACATGACAATTACTAATTTCAGTTCATGTGTATTTTCATATCTAGCATGCCAGAGATGCAGAGAGAAACTAATGCAAATTAACAGCCTGCAGTCAGAATTAAAATAAGTATCAATTGCATTCTTGTAACCTACAACTGTGCAATTTCAAAAATCTACCAGCAAATTCTTTATCACACACTTCATACCATCACCTGAGCTGTAGCTCCTCCTTCTCCTGTAAACTGTTAGTTTTAAGTCACAGCTTTGCCTGTAATTTCAAAAGCACATTCCAGTCGCTTACAGCTCTGGGATTCAATGCTGTTCTTGAAGCGTACTCTGTGGATCCTATAGCGTTGTGCTACCCAGGCTGCCACTCCTCCACCTAAAGGTATTTTCAGTAAATGCTGCCATTATTCCAGGTGCTTGTATAGCAGCAATATTTATTTATCCTGTCTCAGTGGGTGACTTTTCATCCCAACCATGCTTTGCTTGGGAGAGCTACACACTGTAACAGTTAAGACTTGATATTCTTGTGCTTTTAAGAGGCAATTTCAAATTTTCCAAGGTGTATGAACTTCACTTTCCCACTCCTCCAGTCCTACCTATTTAAAAAACTACAAATGAGAAGACTGCCAAGAAACCATTCTGGTGGAACTGGCTACAAGTTCTTGGGTACCTTTCAAAATCCTCCTCCCTCATGTGATGGGCAAGTCAGAAGCACTTTCAGCGCTAGGGAAAAAAATAACTGCAGCAAAAGGAAATCCATCAGCAGAAGTCACAGACTATTCACTTTGGAGATAACTGAAGTGCTGCAAAAATAACCAGGTTTCAAGAGACTGTTTCCTAGTTGTTCTTTTTAATGTATCACTACTTATCTACTCCTGCATGCAAAGGACACTCAAACCAACTCAAATGTACAAATTTAACAGAAGCACATTACTGCACTACGCTTTAGATTCATATATTATTCTAAACAACACGGAATGAAACTGAAACAGAAACCTCGAAATCAAGAACTGTCATAATTAGGGCATTACAGACCTTAGTTACTTTCTTTTTTTCTAAGTCTTCCTTAAGACCAAAGGTTAAACCCACATACAGTACCACATCTTTAAGGCATGAAATCCAGAACTTGCCTAGTTCACTTTTAAAATGGAGTCTTCAATAGGATTGCATTCATCTGCTCCTTGCTGCTGTGAAGTAACCTATCTTTACATTATACATGGGGAATATAGACCAAAAAAAAAACCAAAATAACAAGAGATTGTACGTTCCCAGATTTGATACGTGGACAGCATTGACTAAACGGTATGATCCAACATCTGATGTTCTAGCTTGATCAAACCAGACATTTAAACAGAAGTCTGATGAGGAGTTTCACATAAAGTTAATTACCTTTAAGTCATACATCAAACAAGCCAGACTTCAGCTAATACATACAACAATCAGTTCTCCCAGAGTAGATCTTTCCATTGCTGTACCATCATATTTAGTTTTCCATACACACCTTCCAACTAGTTCAGCAAATGAGGCAGAGAGACCTTCAATTATTTAGTCAGAGACTGAAGGCAAGAAGCCAAGGGGAAAAAAGTTTAATTACAGAAAACTATGTCTGTGAAAATTAAGATTATTAACTTAGGCATTTCTAGAGCGCTTTGACAGACTAATAAGGGGCTTTATTTCTCAGAAGCATGTGGCGCAGAACCAAATACCATTTCTCTGCTCTATGCAATATGAGACATTGATCCTTGTCCCTTTCAAGACAAAGACAGACACGTTGTTCCATAACAATCGACAGAATACACTTCCTATCTTGTGGAAGAAGAGGTACTGGTAGCTCTTCACCTCCACATTCCTACTGCCATTGCAAAGGTCATTCGACTTAGGCCTGAGTACAGTCTTAGTGCATGCAAACTGTATTTTGTTCTTGTCCGAGACCGAGGTCTGGTCAGTAGATATAACACAAGGAGACCTCAAAAAGACGCTTCTAAAATAAGCACTTGAACTACTGGAGGCCATAAATCCTGGCAATCTGCGCAAGACTCAGACAAATCTGGCAAGAGGTGTACAATGCCTTTTCCAAGTCAAAGTGCACATAGCTAAAGTACTAAAAAAGAAAGGTAGGAAGGAAGGAAATGTTTTTTTTACATCCTCTTCCTCATCAAACTGCCAAAATTCTGGATCAGGCTGTCTCCTTGAGGGCAGAGTACCGTAAAAGAAAATTTAAGCCCAAGGAGCTAATTTGATAATAGTCCAAAACAACCAAAAATGCCTAGAACTGATTCTGCAACACTAACAGCTGTTGATAATAGTCAGAAAGTGTCTTTTATACTGTGCGTTTCTTCAAAACATGCTTTTGGCATACCTTTTAATTACTGTTTACTGACCAGTGATTAAGATTATGAACTTGTGCTGCTTTATTGACCAAGTTGGGTACAACAATTTAAGCATCATTCTATCCCCTCCCTCCCCCCCAAGTCCAGTTGCAGATTTGTTAAAGAGTTTAAAATTCACATTAACCACAAATTCATACAATCAACATCAGGCAGTGTGTTAATTTGTTTGGAATGGACAATGCCATCATCCCCCTTCTTAGAACATGCAGGGAGAGTCACCTTTACATAGCAAGTCTGATCGGTTCCATTGCTGGACTTTCTGCCATCCCTTTGCAAGCGAGTCTTTTGCCTAATCACGTGTCCTAGAGCACATGGGCTGTACGGCCAGTCACAGTGCACCACCGAGTGAAACCCCCAAAACAGAATTCAAAGAGAAGCCGCAGCATGACCGCTGTACAACAGGGCTACCACCGCGTGTGTTCTCACAGGGGTCACAGTACTGGCCCAGTATCTGTCCAGCAGTACACGCCAGCCTCGACTAGACTAAAGTAAAGCCGCGCGACCTTTTGCCAGCTGTCAGCAAAAGCGCACAAGTAGCTTTACCGAGACCGGGGAAAACTGCAGCATAGTACAAAACAGTATGAAAGTGTTAACATTCCGTATTGAAGAGAAATTGCATGAGTTTTTAAACAAGGGTTTAGATTACTGATGCCTCCAGAGTCTGTCATCTGATTTAGTCATTTAAGAAATAATTACATCACTAATGTAAACAATATAAACATACCAAAAACTAAGTATGATTTAAATACATTTTGATGGTACAAAAGAAAAACCTGAAGGTGTCTGTACAGTTTTTACAACGTGGGAATTGCCAATGTATTTACAACATGAAAGGGCAAATACCATTTTTGTGCAGAGTAAAATTATCTGAAATAATGTCAATATAAAAAGCAATATCTAGCGGTGTGAGGCACTCCTAAACATGGTGGTATTAACCATGCTTTCCTTTGGTACAAGTCCCATCGCTTGGAGAGCCGCAGTTGCTGCTGTGGCTTTAGCATGCTTCTTGTTAAGGCTGGCAAAAGTAGGCCTATATTCATTTCCATTGACTCTCACCTGTGGACAACAGATGGGGGGGAAGAAGGGGGGGGGGGGGCAAAAAGAAAAAAAAAAAAAAAAGCAAGCATTAGAAAGTGCCTCTTCACTTCTGTTCTGAGGCAGTGCTACATAGCTTCTTTAAGCACATGACATAATTTCACTCCAGGGGTAGACAAAATCCATGTCCAGTCTGGAAGCATAATCACTTCCAAAGAGTAACTGCTAACGTAAGATACAACAGGGAAGAGAAGACAAGGGAAAAAAAAAGCCTCTATTATAGAATAACTGAAGGACAAAAATACATAAATCTTGCTCTGCCTTTACAATTAAGAGTTACACCACACCAGCAAGTCAATGGCAAGAATATGAAACCACATAGGTTAACAGTTTTAGTAAGAAGTGGAACAGTGTCTCTCTTGCCAGATTTACAGATTAACGTGCTTGAGAGATCTGCAGAAACAGGACTTTGAAATTTTAGCACTGAGATACTGCTTAGCAGTCCTCAGCCACCTGAGGTGGTTTATATGCTCATACACAAATATGAACATGAATTTACATCAGCTTTAATAGAGAAAACTATGAAGAAACTCAAACGCACCTTGAAAATAAAATGTTTGCGATGATCAGGCCCACTATCATCTACCAACACAAACTCAGGTGGTGACCATCTTCTTTTGTTACATATCTCCATCAAGGCAGAAACCGGATGTTTACCTTAAAGACAAAACGTATTTGAGAATCTCAATCCTGCTATCACAGCAATCATTTTAAAAGATTTGGTTTTTGACAGGTAAGAATCTCACCTGAAAGATCCTTCATCACAACGTAATGTCCAGATCTCTTTTGTGCCTTCTCTCCCACAGCAACAAGCCCTAAACAAAACACAATGAAGTTTACATTTATGATTCCCACCCAATTTCTGAGTTCGCATCAGTAAAGCAGTAAAATCTATCAGTGGAGATGATGCCTGAAGTCACCACACAACTGTCTTTTCAGATGTCTTTCAAACCTCCCTTTCATCCAGCATTTTTTTTTTTAATTTCCATACTACACTTAATGTTCTTCTCAACTGCTCTCGTATGACTCTTGACAAGCCACACAGTAGAAAACTTTGACCAGTCTCATGCAAGTTAGGAAACACCTTTTGTTCCGTGCCTTCTTTGGAGAAACACCAAACGAGCCATATATTTACAAACATTCTCTCATTCGGCTTTTGGCTTCTGCAAAGCCTAAGTCATCTACTATCACACCAGTATGTTTCTAACATATTAAGCAAAGTGTACCTAGTATGTCCTCTTAGAAGTCAAATTACTCAGTGGTGCTCTTATAACAAGTGCTCTCTTAAAGCCTAAATATTTGAATACTGTTAATGTGCAAGTTCACAGCCCAATTAGCATGCTATTAATCACATCGAAATATGAAGTAGCAGAAAAGCATGCAACTGGGCCCCCAGTCAATACAAACAACACAAGTTTCAATGGAAATTGCCATAAAACACAGAAGCTGAACATTTTTCTTCTTAAAATCTTACAAGAGTAAGAAATAAAATGTAATAAAATATAACAACTGACAAAAATGCATCAAATGCCAGTAACCATGCCATGCTTACGAAGTGACTCAAGTTGAGACCTGACTGTTTTTTCAGAATTTCTCAGGCTTCAAACCTTCCAATATTACTCTGTTTCTTACCTCAGTTTGTTTCTGGTCCTGGCTTCGGTGAATAAAGACAGGGAGATACTGCAATTGCTTTCAGTTTCTTCCTATTACTTTAGCTTTTTTTGGTCGGCATTTTATTTTGGTTTGCTACAAAAGAAAATCCTTCCCTCCTTCCTTTCACCCTCAAATTCATAGGGCTCCTAAGTAGGGACTTAAGTGGCATGAAAACCTCGCAGACAACAATCATTGAAACAAAGTTCCTTTTTTTTTTTCCTTACAGAATTTTATGTTAAAAATAATCACAGATTTCACTACCAAAGAAAAAGCCTTTTCTGTCATTACCCATATTAAGTGGAGTGTCTCCCTCGCTCTTAAGTCACTGACACTGGTCTTCCACATCTTGTCCCCAGTACTTCAAAAGGGTTTTTTAAAAAGCTGCAACAGAATCTGACAAGCTCTGCTGATGGACCAAGCTTCTTTCAATACTGACAACCAACAATTTACCAGCTGACAGCAAAGCTAAAGAAGCATTTGGTTTCAGGGCTGTCTGTGAGAGGATTACAGATCTCACTCACTCTCTGGAAAATACAGGATCTAAGCAAAAGCTACGGCAAAAGCAGACAACTTTTTGGTTCATATCTTAGTGCAACCTACTGAGCAATTCCTTAGCAAACTTCCTCCTCTATCTAGAAATAGCATTTTATTTGAGGAATAAGTTCTAAAAGTGTGCTAAAAAACACTTTACGAAAGAAAAAAGTGTTACTCTGTAACAGACTCCTTTTAAAGTTTGTGGCTTTTCCTTAAAGACTTTTTATATCTTTAAGCATCAAAGAACACTAATATTTGAGGAAGCTTTGTGGCTACTCATCATAAATGTATAATCACTGTTTAGTTGCTTCTTTGTGAAGCATGAGACATGAAAGCTGTCTCCCCCATCATAGACTTGGTTGTCTCAGCATTATGAAGTATTCTTTGTAAACACAGAACAACTTCAGATTTTTTTTTCATAAGTTATCAGATAAGATTGCATATATGATAATAATCAAACAATTAAAAATTAATAAATTAATCCAAAGCCCAGCCATCACTTTGGTCATCAGTATTTTCAGATGAATCTATCAGATGCCAGGAAGAGGAACCCTTTAACTCCATCTGACATTTGTAATTGTTATTGAAAGCTGAGCATTCTGAAGTAGAGAGAGCAAACTAGCTGTTACCAAATGCCCAGCACCGTGAGGACCTGATACTGTCTCAGGCCATAGAGCTCAAGGTTTTAAACTTTGGTATCAAATTCTGCAGGTATTAGGGAAATTTGTCATCAGAAACCACATGAGGATCCTGGAGTCCACTTCTAGAATTGCAAACTTGAGCTGTGACACAGCTGTTTATCACCAAAATGTTTTTAATGTTCAGAATGTTCACAGGTTGTGCAGCAATACCACCTCTTTCCTATGATGTCACAAGAAGCAAGCAATGTAATCAATAGAGCTAACTCTTCCCTCCTCGCCATAAAAATCCATCGCTATATTAGGCAGCCTGCGTGAGAAGATACTGAAATTTACTGTTTTCAGTTTCTTCCCTGTGACTGGTATTAATGAAGCAAAACTGAAGGAACTCTTATCAGCAGCGAGAACTTGAGACAGCAAGTTTGGTCATTGTTTCTATGGAATGTATTATTCTGTTCTGTACTTTTGAGACTGTTGCACTTCTCTGTAAAACCACATTATACTGCTAGGAGGCCTTTAGAATTTAGAAGGCAATGGATAATTTCACAACATAAGCTTGCCTTCTCATTTGCTACCTCTTTGTACTTAATATTTAAACATTTAAATTCTATTTTCACTGCCAGCTTGGTCACTTGAGCAGTACTAAACTATCTCTGTATTGAGAACCATCGACTGACACCTAACTATTCCTCCAACTCCAACAGCACCTCTGCAAATAAATTTCACAACATTTGCATTTAGATGTTTTCTTATCTTCTGAGCTAAATTATGCCAAAAGCTAACACTAACCCCTAAACAAGGTATTTTCATGCTTTAATATTAGATGTGATCTGTCCCGTTTTTAAAATTTAGGAGAACAGCAAGAATTTGTTTTCCTGCAGTCAGTGTTGAATTGTTCATTTTGGTAACATACGTAATCGAACAATTAAATCATAGACCTTGACTGCTGAAACTCTGCATCATGTATTTTAAATGGTTAGAACTTGTATAGGTATTTCAGTTGGGAAATTTTCATCAACATTCACTCTGAAAACAGAACTCTTGCTGAAAATACTGGTGAGATGGTCAATCACATACACCACACTGCCAGCTAAAGCAGCGGCCTGCTGCCTGTAACTCAACGGGTAGTTCTTTTGCATCAAGCAAGACAATGCAGCAATTCTCCACCTGCGGCCACGGACTACATGAAGAGGCGGAGAGAAGGCTGCTAAAGCAATCTTTGGAAACTATCAAGGAAACATCACTGCACTTGAGCACAGGTGCCTGCAGCAGGATCAAACTAAGAGATGGAACAGCAGGGAGAACAGAGGGACAAAACAGGAAACAGAGCCCATACGGAAGACCTAAAAATAGCAGTCTGGCATGTTGGGATGTATTGATGACAGGACTTCAGCTGAAAGGCAGCAGCATCTCAACTCTAGCTCTCACCTCTGTCCTTCACCCCAGTTGAAAACTGATCAAACTATCCTGCCCCATTCCTGCTGCAGCTACTTTTTCTAGACCAATCGCAATGGCTTCTCCACAATTTATTTCCCTGTCCATGCCTTCTCTGTACATCCAACTGAAGTATATCCCTCATTTACAAGCTACTGAGAAGCACTTTTCAAAATGGAAGGTGAAAGTTAGGGAAACTTAAATAATGTCTGGAAGATTTCAGAAGCATAAACACAATGCCTGTATACATAATCCAGGGCTTGAAAAGCTAGTACCAAAATCATCTAGGTCATTCTGTTAATTTTTACAGTGAAGTTGTACCCAGAAATAAAACTTCCTACTTGAAAGTTTTATTCCCAATGTTCAAAACAGACATGAGAAGTTTAAACTGCTATAGGACATTTAAGGAAGGACTTACCTTTTCGATCTGTCTTAAAATCAACCATAATAGGCTCAACGCTGCCTTCTTTGTTTTTTCCAAGCCCTTCTCCTTCTCTCCAGCCCATTTTTCTCATCAGTTGAGCTCCCATTCCTCCAGTTACAGGGGCTGCTCTTAAGAACTGATCCTATCCAGAAAAAGAAAAGTAAAACAAGTCCTAAAGTTAGCACTGGGATATTAAAAAGTAAGTGGGAGCTTCCAAAAAAAATGTTTCTAACAACCTTTCACAGACTCAGTTCAAAAAAAATAGTAATAATACATCTTAGCTTTTTATACATTAACATTTTGTATAAACCAGAATGCACGCAGACACAAGACACAAATCAATACTTTCAAAAAAGAACAACTTAAGAAAATGCTAATGCAATCCAAAAGTGGCAAGTGACCCATTTCAGACATATGTATTTAATAAAATAACCATCCATTTTTAAACACGCTACTTTGGTTCCAATGCATCTCTTCTCATCTTGTGAAAGGAGGCAGTGTTAACTGTTTAACTGGCAACATGCGTGCCAAGTGTACCTAGTTATTGAACAAAATACAAGCACATTTAGTAATGACATTCACATAGTGTTTAGGCATATTTTAAATTTTTTTTTTAAAAAGTTTCCCCATTTTATTATACAGCAGTTGCACATTCAAGTTCTACTCTGAAAATCCACATGAAACATACAGGTCTTTGTTTGTTTGCTTTTTAAAGGAAAAAAGGCGCTTAGCCACACAGTTTAGCAGCAGTAGTCTTCACATTCTTTCAAATCATCATTAACATAATAGTTGTTAAATGGTGAAAGCTTATAAACAGAAATTTTAAAAATCTGTTTTGATGTAAAGAACTTTAAAAACTCCTTAAATGTTTACGTACCTAGGCCTCGATGGCCGCAGTGTTGTGAATAGTAGGGCTGGCATTGACCGTGGCAAGAAGGCAGCTACAAGGATTTGACCCTGAAACAAGTTTCCATATAGAGGGGTGAAAGTTCACAGGTTATTCTGTGAACTATCATCTCTCTTCTGTCCCCCCCACTGACCCAAGTAAGTAAGTCAATCATTTCCATCACAGCAAAATATTGCTTGCCTTAAAATATACAAGTTTACACACTGGCACTGATAAGTCCATCAGTTATTTTGCATAGTAGATTAGATGATACAATGCCTAGTATTTTTGTGAAAATTTTACTTACTATCAAAGCAAATTGAAAGAACAGGTGTTTTGGTTTGGTTTGGTTTTTTTCCTTTGAGTTGTGCTTACAAAAGTAAGCGTTTCCCAGATTTGAACAAAGGACTGATAGGTCATTGGTTCCGATTTGTGTATAAACAAGACCAGAAGTCTTACTTTTGCAGAGACTAAGGATAATATATTTTTAAGGGGATTTGAAATTGGCAACTGACACACACTAGTGATGTATGTGTGTAATCCCCGCTAAACATGGTGTTCAAAAAAATCAAAAAAATAAATAAAATAAAATTGCTGAAGATGGTGGCAGGACTTCTCCAAATATTCACCTACTAAACAGTAAATACCTATCCATCATGCAACTGGATGCTGCATTTAGTAACAAAGTGGTCTGGTGGAAGAGCAGAGAGGCTAAGTGCACCTCTCCCAACTTTTTTTCTGACTGGTGCAGACCATGCAGTGTGTGCGTGTACACAAAGACAATCAGTTTCTTCAATATGAACTGCCTCAATCTAGACACCTAGAACAGCTTTTACTTACTTCCATTTTCATCCTCCCCTCTCTTTTCCAGGAACCTCTCATAAGAAAAGGGCAACCATGCCGAGAATGATACAAACCCCAGTCAATGTCACCCTGGGTTCCGATTCCTCTTTTGCACCTGCTTTGCAATGATAGAATTTTCAATATAAACATCTGTTTCATTATCACCAGTGTGTATTCAGTTCACAAATGACAGAATGAAGTTTCTTGATGAGGTCATTTTAATGTTACACAGCTTTCTCATCACACCTGTAAAATGTACTAATTTGGGGGCCAGGAGTGGTATAGAAAGGAGAGCGGAATCAAAATATTCCTATTTGCAGTTAAAAATCAAAGCCCTGAGTTCCTGCATACAAATTACTAGAGCCTGAACAAATACTGGAAATAAAAAGTCTGAAATTTCAAAGTACAGTTTATTAAAAATACCTCTTCTAATGTGAGGATTCTGAATCCTATCTGGTAACTTTAATAGGAATTCCTTACATTATGCCAACTCCTGAACATGTACAACAGAACCAAGACAACAAGGAAATAGAAACAGAAGTTTTGTTTCATTACAGAATAGCCGTATTTGTGCCTCACACTAAAAGGCTAAATGAAGTAATTCTGGTAACCAAATCAAAGGTGCCAGGAGAAGCCCACTTTGATTCAGTTTGCTAAAGAAGCAAAGAAGGCCGGACCAGAAGCAGGGCAAAAAGTTTGTGATTTTGGGGGTGTTTGGGGTTTTTTGTTTGTGTGCTTTTTTGTTTGTTGTTTTGGTTTGGTTTGGGTTTTTTTAGATTAAACTGAATATAAATATCTAACGTCACCTGTACAGTTATATTCTCTAGCTATTTTTCTTCTTATTTAATGACAGAGAACTTCACTCAGCCCATGACTTAATAGAGCATGAGTAAAAACTAGTGCTGTTTGTGATTACATTTTAAAATATGAAAATAGTAGAAAATTTAACAAGAGCAGGGAAGATACACATTTCTTTTCAGTTTTAAAAATCATAAAAGGCAGAGCCTTAAAAAACTATTTAGCGGGTTTATACCCCTGAAGATCTGGCCCATAAAGAGGACATCAAATTGAAGAGTACAATAAAATAAACCCCCAGGTTTCTAAATATTTGCTTACTGCTGTCAGAATTAACTAATTAGTCACAAAGTAATTGTTCTCTTTCAGTCACTAAACTTAATTTGAGTAAGTCTTTATAAAAATTTAGTATTTTTTTTTCCATATTTTGATCCCTAAATTCCATGAAAGGTCAGCAAAATAAAGCATACTTCCATTCTTCCAGCAGATGGAGCCAACTAATAAGCCACATTCTCATGTCAACACTTTTAAAAAGAAGGCTACCTAGTAAAACTTGATCATTTAAGAGGGGTAATTTTAAGTAAAACTGCTCTCTTAAAGCTACATTAGAGCAACAAATTTTGGGGGACATGAATGCCTGAATTAGCACTGAAGGGCTTAAACAAGCAGACACACAGATAAAAAAAAAATAGAAAAAAAATCACACACGGAAGATTATTTTTACAGATGTTTTTCCTGAAATACAGTACAAGCTGGACAGTCACTAACTGCAACAGCTGCCTTTGGGTAAAGGATAGCATACTGCATTGCTGAGCAATCCAAAATATTAAAGCCATAATTGTTTGAGAGAACTTAAAATACATCCTCCATTCCTTCTCACAATGCTGACACTGCTCTAAAACCTAAGTTCTGTCACAAGGTTTACTTCTTTCAAGCAGCAATTTATTAAGCAAAAGACAACAGAGCCTTAAAAGCATTAGGTGGACATTACAGCTCTAGCATTATATGCTGCCTTAAAGATTACTTTAAGACTAACTCCGAAGAATTTTCCTGAATCAAGTACCAGGAACAAGCATCTATAATTTGCAAAACTTTTGCAAAGTAGCTGAATTTTCCGTTAAATAAACTGACACTTTCAGCAGCACCCATATTCCTTCCCTAGTACAAGAGGAAGAATACCTTTCTGAAGAATCACATCAAATGCCCTACAACAACTACATTTATGATCAGCTTCAAGATTTCTGTTCACAGCTTTTGCATACCATGAGTAGAAAGTATGCTGAGGAGAGCTGGAACAGATAACATTTTGAGGACTGAACAGGGAGCCCATTCAATATAAATAATCCATAATGGAGTTGCCTTGCCATGTGGCCTTCATCTCCAAGGAAAGCTCGTCATGTAACAAGGCTACAGGAAAACAAGTATTTTGGTAAGTGGCCTTGTTAGGTCAGCAGTCCTTGGGCAAGTGACAATCACAGACTTTGTTTTACCTCCATTGTTAGTGGGAGTTTTACGCATCTGCTATGACCATGGAAGAATGGAAAGAAAACTTTTAAATTTACAGAACTTGTTGCACAAAGCAGAACACTCTAATGGCCATAGTAAAACCATGTGCTAGGCCTGCTTTAGTACAACTGAATTAAATGGATGCCAAGTGCTAGCTACCCTGTGTGCATAAATTGTTGCGGAAACTGTTTTGGAGAGCAAGTTTGGACTACAGAATTACGCTGGTAACTCCAGAATCAAGTGGTGAGTCTGGGAAAGCCTGAGTAAGTAGACCTAAATAGAATTTGCTTGGAAAAAAGAATTTGACCATCTCCTCTAATTTGACATTTAGTCATCAGCACAGTGTATTTGTAAGAAAAAAAGGAAAGAAAAAAAAAAAAACAAAACAAAAAGCAGCAACCTTCAGAACAAGTCATTATTTGTGAACTGATTACACCAATGATGATAAACTTGAAACAGAAACCACTTTGCAAAAGAAAAATATTGTTCATAAATCTAATTTAATGATACAAGAAACCTAACAACATATCATTCCTTTATGAATACTGCTCAGAACCCTATGCATGAACATCATGAATCAGCACACTGCTTAGAAAAATAAACCATACTTCTAAGTGGTATGTCAATCATTCAGGTATGCCACATTAGCCACTTCAGTAACTAATTCCCTCAAAACTTTATTGGGATAAAATTAAAACTGCAAGCATATTTTGGTTTGAGTACATATTACCTCTCCAGGGTTATTTTTGAAGTATAAAAAAACAAGCTGAAATCCAAGAAATGCAAAGTGATGACATCACTTATCAAACAAGTTCCCCCAAGTACTTTAATTCTTCTCTCCTCCTGACTCAGCTCTTCTGTTTTGTTACATCTAACTACTTGTGTGATTATCTCCACCAAGCACAACATCTGTACATGTTCTAATTCTCTGTACAGTGATACGCAAATAACTAGGCTGACACAAGCTCTGTTTCCGCTAAACAGTGCTTGTCCACAAGTTCTCTTATGGCAATTGCTTATGGCAGTCTTCCAAGCAAAATGCCTTCAGTAAACATCTTCAATCAGAAACGTGCATTAATTTACACACACAAGATACCCCAGGAAACTCCACAGCCCTACTACCATGTATGTTAAATTAAAAAATACTAGTTGTTCTTTTTAATTTCAAAATGCATTTTCTTAGGACAAAAAAGGGAATAAAAAGCTAACTTCTCAGTGCTACATTGCATAATGAACAGAAACTAAATTACACAACTTGAAGCACCTAAGTAAAATACAACTTGTACTTTGCATTTCATGGTTAGTTTGCGTTCGTGTCACTGAGAAAGATAACATGCATTCATAACCCACTGTCCCTAATTCACCTCCCTTCTGTGGAATCATTCTCTAAACAGAAGAAGTGACTCCACACTAAGTTCATCAAACCTATGTTTTGTGAAGGCTTTCACAGAGCCCATCATTCTTAAAAAACAAAACAAAACAAAACATAATTTTAAAAGAAAAAAAAAAAAAGGGAAAAAAGAAAAAAAAAAAAAAAAAAAAAAAGGCAAGTCTTGCATAGCCCCTAATGCATTTTGTAGAGGGCGCATGACTAACTCTTTGTCATCTCATGAGTTTGATGGCAATGTGTGTGCGAATATGGAGCCTGGGAAGAGGAAAAGAAGTCAAGCTGAGGAATGCCAGAACAGGAAAGAGGACTGTGTCCTCATCTTCACCAAGCAACTCTCCCCCAGCAGCAGCCTCCTTTCTGACAAACTACATGATGCTTGCTAGGGAGGAGGCTTACTACTGCAAATTACTACATTTTTACAGCTATAGGACAAAGTGCTTCTGTCAGCTCGCTCCTACTTCCAGATTGAACAAAATCTTTCAGTATACTTCTGCTCCTCACAGCAGTCACGTCCACAAGCCGTAGACAACACTATTCTCTCATTTCACCCTACAATGCATTTTATTGTCTGGTTTTGGGTTTTTTTTGTTTGGTTGGTTTGTTGTGGTTTTTTTTTTTGTTTTGTGGGGTTTGGTTGGTTGGTTTGGGGTTTGCTGCTTTTTTTTTCCAGATCAGAATGAAATTAAAAGATGGAAGGAAAAATACACCTGCCTTCTCCACTTAAGTTTTGTTAGTGGACACTCGACCACTGTAAGGCACAGAAGACCACTGCAGAACCTCAAAACAGGATGAGAAGAGGAGGCTTGAGAAAGAGGTGATGAGAGATGCTCCCTTTCCGTTGCCTTGAGAACCCACTCAAGGTACTGGAGAATGGAAGAACCCTCCTAGGCTCAGTCTCTTTCACAAGCCTCGTGGTGGAAAAGCCCTCATTTTCTCACCAATAAATCCCAACTGATTTATACTTTTAAAGTTCTTCTACCAGGGGAAATTACAGTAATAAAAGCCAACATTGTTACAATCTCAAAAGTTAACAATTGTTCAAATAAGACACTTATCTATGCCCTGTATTAATACTGAAAAGAACCCAAAAGATTCCCATCTAGCAAGTAACTTGGATCTCTGTGTTGCCTGGCACTCTGTATTGTTTGGCTATATAAAGTACAAAAACACGTCAGTGAATCTTGTCAAAAATACTTCTGGTTTTAGGACATTATAAATCCAGACTTTTGTGTTCCATTTACACCAAGTTTTAGGCAAAATTCTACCTAAGCCTCAAATCTAACCTACTAGTTTTGAGGGTTGTCTTAACATTGAATTCTGGAAGGATAAGCAGATACAATGTATACTCAGCTACATTACTTGCGAGACTGACCACAAGAAGTCATTCTTTTTGCCTGAAAGATTGCTTGAATTCCTCAGTTCTACTTCTTGAAAGAGAACCAGTTCAGTATTCATTTTCAAAGATGAAGCATGAATTATTAAACTTATAAAACGCATGTATGTATGACACACCACACCCCAAAAATAAGCCAGTATTACTCTGAAGTAAGAGGTAATTATTGCACTGTAGGATGACATTAAGTTTATTAACGCAGCTCTCACTCCTGGTTTCATACTCCAAATCTTTGGCTTCCAGAAAACCCTGGTGCTACAAATAGAGGCAAAGTAGCTATCAGACAGAACCAAGTCAAACAAAACGGCAGTTTGAGACTTGGTTCTCTGAAGTTGATGCCAAAACATCATTGACTTGAATAACATCAGGATCAAACCTTGCCTGAATGTGTTCCAATCCTGTAAAAGTAGTGATGGACCTACCACTGCAACCACACCAATATCATGAATGTCATTTGTGTAAGGTAACAGTATATATGAACCAATCTGACTCAAATACCAGACGCACACCTTATTCAAGTACTCTTACGTCATGAGCAACACCTTAATGTACAACAAAAGGGATACGGCAGCAGCAAGTATCTAAATTGATCAAAGACGATTTAACTCAACCTGTTGTATTTGACACATGCATTACCATAGATTTTTAAGGCACATCTTTTGCATTTTCCAATACTTTCACTGCTATTTAAAATGGGACAGTTAGACAAGTATGTCTGCATAACTTCTACCTTTCTTATCCATGCTTGGGGACCACTGTTGGTCAGCTCATCTGAAGACAGTATCTGTGCTCCAGTACTTCCTGTGAACTGGCCAGGTATGGAATTTGATTGAGCCCAGGCATCAATCTACAAAATAAAATTTAAGACCAAAATAAAGATTGCCACATTTTTCCTTTGCAATTCTCTACTGCTTCCCAATAATTTTCTTGATGATTCTTCACTTAGGTTTAGCGCTGTGTTCATTAACACTCATTTGTAAGCAGATTCTCCAAAGACAAGCATATTTGTATCTTAATCCTAAAGCATGAGCTCAAAGTCCATGGTTCATGGCTTGCTTATCCTCAAAATCAGTGTTATGAAGGATAAAATAAATGCAG
Source organism: Chloroceryle amazona (assembly GCA_027560015.1). Classification (NCBI taxonomy): domain Eukaryota; kingdom Metazoa; phylum Chordata; class Aves; order Coraciiformes; family Cerylidae; genus Chloroceryle; species Chloroceryle amazona. The sequence goes on from JANHFX010017281.1 coordinate 23,957, forward strand.
AATTTCTAAACATGTGCCCATAAATGGGGCTTCCAAAATCCTGTACTTCAATACCTAGGAAAACAAGTAAGCTGGTATGAAGGATCAACATTTACTGTCATAAAATAAGTTCAATGTCAAGTTCATCAAAATGCTAATGAAAATGTGCAACATACCTGTTCCTGTGCACGATTTAACATGCACATGGCCTCTAAATCAAATGTGTTTTCATTAAGCCTTTTCTGAGCCACTGCTCTATCATTCATAGCTGTAGTTATGTCCACACCCTAGGAAGAAAAACATTAATTTTAAAAATACATCAGACTACAGTAATATCCATTTGATCTGGAAAAAGCTGTTGCAGAATAATTGCTAAAAATACTACAGAGATGTTTTACATATTGAACAGTTGATTTGATTTAAATAGGCAACATGAAAAAAACCCTAGGACTTCTTGTTACATAGACACAATATGGGCTATCCTAAACAAAGTCTGATAGCTTAGTATCAGCTGTACATACAAAATATCAAAATAATTATTTTTCGAGAACTATTCTGGTCACAAAAAGTTCTGATGTGCAATACTTTAACAGAGAAGCATACTGCTTCTCAATGGAGTCTTAACCAACAGAAAAATGCAATTTAGCTAAGAATTAAAAAAAACCTTCATACAGACTTGTCCGCATAAGCATCTAAAACTTCCAAGTTACACGTATAAATAAATTACAGCAACAATCACATGTATTCCATGAATTTGGCTTTAGTGTTTTAAATATTAATCTTCAACCCAAAACAGGCTAGCATAAAAATAAAACTAGACTTGTAGCTCATAGAATTGACTGTTTTGGAAAGGATTACTTAGATCTGTGCTGATGAACTTGAAAGAAATAATTTGAAACTGTCTTGTGCAAAATAATCAGAATAATTTGTGAAAAACGTGGAGTAAATGAAGAAGCTCAGTGCAAATCTCTATGTGCAAATCAATCAAGAGAGAAATCCAAACGATTTGGGGATATAAAGATGTAACAAATTATGGCTAGTATGCAGCTCTTCTGTAAAATTACTTTGTGCCTTGTTTTTCAGTTGATATGCATTTTATGGATCATTTGATATTGAAAGGAGAAAAAAAGAAAAAAAAAGAAAAATGCTCAGACAAGTAAAATTTCTTCAAAGATAAGCATGCAAATGAGACTGAAAGGGCTGGAACTGTTTGAAGCACAGAAGAAATACAATAATCAAAACAGCAGGTGGCATACAGAGTAAATTATGATTTAATTTTTATTTATTTATTTTACAAAATATTTCATTTCTTTTCATCACTCTCTCATAACCTTAGCCTCACACACATTATACTAGAATAAAGGGCCAGTACAAGAAACTGAAAGTAATTTAAAATTGACTCTGCTGAAGAGAAAAATAGTTAATCCACAAAATCCCTGTCACAGGAACCAGGTTTAGAGCTAGTAAATACTGAAAAACAGTAAGAAATAGACATTAATGTCTACAATTGCATAAAACATAGTAATCATTTTTGTACTGACTATTAAATTTAACTTTAAGACAGGGAATTTTTTTTTTTCTTTTACTATTTAGGATGAAAAGTATTTCTGTTGGGAAGATCATTGCTGAAATATCTGGCACTGACCAAGACAGACTTACAGTCCCAGAAATCCTATGTGTCTATGAAACTAACTTCAGTGTTTGTTTATTGTCCCAGCTGACAAAAAACACAGATCATAAACAAGGCACAGTAATTATCAAAAGATTTTCTAGCAATCACCTAACATGACAGTCACATATGTAAATGAATGCCTGCTTAAAATATACACTTTCCTGAGTTAGTAAGTTTCCCTTACATAGTTACAATAATTATTTAATGTTTTGTTTGTGAAACTGGTTCAGGAGATAAATAAAAGTTATTCTACTCACCAAAAGCTTCAATCCAGCAATACACATAGGCATGCAAGTAGTCCACTGAAACCACATTGGGACCACTCACATACTTAAACATACATGTGTACTTAAGTGCTTTACCGGACTGGGGCCTATTAGTAGATACCCTGGTTAGTTAGAATTCCCATACACTTTCCCCACATGGTCAGTCACCATTTTGGAGACCATCATGGCTTTGTATTATGTCAAGACACTCGATGCAGCTTTGGATCTTGAAAAAAAAATATCTGTGCTTGAAGTATGAAAAGTTGTTATTATTTAGTCAAGTAAAACAGTTTCAAGTTCAGCATGCTATTCTCCATATGAATTCTGCCTTTACAATCCTGACTTTTAATTTAAAACATTTTCCGCACAGACACAGATCACAAATACTGAAGCAAGAAGGAAGAGGGTGACAATAGAAAGCTGGCACTTCCGACATACTTCATAAATCCACTGATACACCAAATGCATTTACTACATTTTTAGATCATCACACCTTCTCTGCATGATAGTCATCTGTGTATACTCTAAATTTAAATACAGCACTTCAACTCTATACTTTCAGACTTTCAAGTACAGCTTCTTTCTCATAGGTTTCCCTAGCTTCTGGAGACATGCCGATACTTCGGCATACTCAAAGACTTTTTTTTCTTCCATTTCCTACTATCACAAACTGTATTAAAAAACATAATATTTTATTAAAATTTGTCATGTATTAGCAGGGCCATTTCAGACTGCTTATTCCCTTAATTGTGACATGAATAAAAACTTTAAAAAAAATGTAATTGGTTTTATTATTATGTCAGTATAGACTTGCATCGGAACTGTCACAATCAGATTTCAAAATAAGCAACCATGAATGCAGGTAAATTGTATGTCAAACTTGAGGATCCAAGCACACTCCCCCACTACCCTACTCCAACAGCAAGGGAGTGTACGTGGCTTATTTTGCTTAAAGGAAGCCATTTCATCTACAAAGAGTGCTCACAAGCATTTAAAAAATAAGCAGAGAAGCTCTCTGTCACCTTTCCCAGGAGAAACATACAGTGATTCTGCTACTACAAAAGTATTACTGTATTTCAAAGTTAAGGACTGTCAAACCCAAAGGGATAGTTTGCTCTGCTGTCAGCTAACGACCCTTGAAATCACCCTTAACACAAACCAAGTTAAGGTAAATGCAAATAAAAATATTTATTTACAAAATATAAAAACAGGCAACATTGTTACAAGCATTTATAAAGATACACATGACAAAGGAAATAAAGTTATATTTAATATATTTACTCCAATATAAACTTTAAGGCCTCTTCTACATAATGAATACACAAACCATCAGTGCTTAGCTATCCCAATTTATCAAAGACCTAACTCTAGCATCATTGGTAACCTGGATGCAGACAGCTACAGACCTCGCCTGAACTAGGAGCATATCATTAACCATGTGAAGGACAAGGCTTTTTACCAGCTGGTAAAAACATGGCCAAATGTTAGTATACAATGTTTCTATGCTCTGGACTTTTTACATATACACAAGTAACTGGAAATGACATTCTGCTCAAACATTTTAGAATCTTTTGTCTTACTAGTAGTTCATGACAAAAACCAAGTAACAGTTTCCATCTACACTGAGGGAAAATTGAATTGGGTGCCTGACTGTCAAACTGAGGTACCCCATGAAAATGTCTTGTTAGAATGAGTTACATTCACTCTGTTTATTGTGCTGTAAAAGACACAGAAGAAAACACCCTCTGTGCTTCAGAAAGTGAATGGTACAATCTTAGAAAGATCTTGAAAAGCAAAATGCACCAAGTGGAAAGACTGTTTCATCAGAAATGGATGTCAATGTTTTTTAGTTTATTCGCTTTCAAAAGTATGAGAACAAGTCTTCAGAGGGAGTGAGGTTAACATTAACTTGAAAAAAATTTACATCTGCCTTAAATGTTTCATTTACTTAACTACCAAAAACCTCACAAATTATCCATCTGAAGACAATTCAAGAGGAAAAACATTTGTTGGGTTTTTTTTTAGTTTACTATACATATATTTTCCTTTGGAAGCCCACAGAGAAGACAACTACATAAGATAATATGAATGTAAAGCTGAAAAATAAGACATCCAAATGAAATGGTGCTCTGGGAAACTGCTTTTAGATCTATTTTTAATGGATTACATTTCAATGCAATGTCATTGCTCTAAGATTGGTAGGACGATTTCAATCATAATTTATAATTATTTAAATCTCAACTTAAAGAGTATTAACCTCTGTAGGAAACTGGACAAGAAACTTGTTTTTCATCTTCCAACAGAAGTTGAAGTTGTATCAAGACAAAGTAGTCACTAGTTGTCAAAAACATGAAGTATGGGTACAGGTTGCTTTCATCGGTGCCCATGTCAGCATGGCGATCCCATTTGAAGACTACAACATCTCAGATAATTAGCTTATTGAAGTGTTAGATACTACCTAGGTAAGCAGTTTTTTGGAGTTCTTTTTGTGTTGGTTTTGGTTTTTATTTTTTTGTTTGGGTTTTTTTTCCCCCACGGGCTGCATTTTGACACCAGACTGACCAGGTAATGGTTTTGTTTTTCTTATATGATATGCTTTCCTTCCCTTCCTTACCTCAATGGATGGTTTGGGGAAAACATCATCCTTGCTTTCTTCTTTGCCTTTTTCAACTGGAACCCATTCTCCATAGACACTATCTGCTTCTTTTTTCCTATGTTGAGACCCAGATGAAACAGGAAATTCCTTTGACAAGCTGACCTGATTTTTTGGTTGTGGTGGTGGGGCTGGTTTTATGCTGGGAGTCTTGAAGAAATAAAATTAAAACAACTTAGAACTTGCAAAAACAGTCATCATTCTTAGTAACATCAACCCCTTTATAAAAAAAAAAAAAAAAATTCATTTTACCACAGCCCTAAAAAAACACAGAAGCAACAAACTGCAGTACAAGAGAAGATGAAATAGCTAGAAGCAAACTATCACCTAAATCGGCTTCGGGAGCCAAAAATTACTGTCACAATTAAACTCCCTGCTTTCACATAAAAAGAACAATCTTAATCTGCCACACACATGTTTTATAAAATAAAGCTCCAAAATAAAAATCCTGGGCAGCTAAAAAAACACTGACTGTGATAATCACATGACAATAAAAAGCTCTACATCACTATATATAAAGCCATTTTCAACATTTTTTCTCATTTTTGATTATTTTTTAATAGCAGCATGAACCTCAAAGGAAATTACCTCTATAAGCTTCTTTTCCTCAGAAAGTATTGCTAATGTATTAAGAGGTCACAGAAATCTCTGACCAGTTCCTCTTCTAAGAGACAGAGCCCAGAGAGCTCCCAATGTTGTGTAAACTCCTACTACCAAAGGAATATGAATGGGAATGGTAGTAAGACTAGATTCCAGAAAGAATTAAAAGAACCATACTATAAGACTCAAAATTGTGGAAACAGGCAGAGCAGCCTATAAACACTAAAGAACGTTCCTCTGCAGAGGCTGTTACGTAATCCCAAGCTTCCTTGAGTTTCATCACACCTCTTTCTAAGGGTACAACATAAAGGATAAACCTCTTTCTACCTTACATCTTGTGTAAATATGTATTACTGCTTATTTTGTGTATGCCACAAGCTTTTATTTGTACATAAAAATATGAATGTTTATATTTTCACTTAGCATAGTAACTATTTTATAGTACTTCGCACCCTGCAAAATCAGAGCAGATTTTCATAGTTAAAAAAAATCAGAATATATATATATTTAAAAAAAAATAATCTAGCTAAATTCTAATCCATCCTTCAAAGCGTATGAATCCTGGAGACATCTGAAGAAGTGTTCCCTTCTTTCATTCCTCAAACATTCACATAGCCAGGAAGTGTAAACGCAAGCTCCCACAGAGTCAAAAGCAGTTGGGTTTAATGGGACATCTAGACTTTCCTAGTAACTGGCAACATTCAAGATCCTCATTCTTCACACATTAACTTCTCTATTGGCTAATCTCAAAAACAACATAACTTTTTTCTCCTTTAGTGAACACCTGATATCTACTGAAGAAACAGACATAAAAGGTTTGGAGTCTGAACACGGCTGATGGCATATCTTACTTAGAACACCTCAAAATGCTTTTAGAGTTTTGCCACAGTGTTTTTGTCTTTTAAGCAGTGATGTACCAAACTCATTTACCAATTCCAATGATGCTTGTAAATTCATACTGATACGTTTGGAATGAAAGCTTTAAAAGTTGCAAATATTTTAATAAAAAAAAAAAAAAACTCCACCACACACCCACACACTTTCAAACCAGTTATGGGAACTACCACAATTTCACAGACTGCAGATAAGTTTCTTATTGTAGCAAGAGTACTTCTAACAACATTACAGGGCAATTTCACCAAGACAATCAATCCCTGTTTAATTTCTATAAAATAACTTCTATTATTAAAACACACAAAAAAAACACAAACAAAGCACAATTTAAAATACTGAAAGTTAAAGAAGTACTTACACTTAAATTGAAAAAAATAGGTTTGGGTTCACTGAGCTTAAAAGGATGATTATAGAATGGACGTTCTTCCTCCTCTTCATCAGAAACATGAGGCTTGTTGACTATCACATCATCTGTGCTTTGAGCAATCTTCTTGCATTTCTGGAAGAAACAAACAAAAAAATATCAACATGACAGCTCTGAATAAATCTGGACTTTCAACCAAAATATACAAAAATAGTATTTTTACTAAAAGTTTTTCTTTTCTAAAGCAGGGGGTATGAACTGAGAAAATCTTTTAGCAGTGTCATCAGTATGTGTGCTTGTTGCATTTTACATACATGGTCAATCACTACCCAGGTTTGCTAGGCACTCCTGCAGCAAATACTAACAGATGCAAGATTTCAGCAGCATACTGCAGAACTTGCTACACATGCTAGCTGCAGAATGTGTTATCTAAGGCTGCAAACACTTCAAAGCAGGAACTCATTTTTTTGGCATCCCACATGACTAGCATATTGCAATCCGGTAGAAACTTCAGTATAACTCACAAAATTACTACCCAGGAAAACCTAAAACTTAATAGTTATTAATTCTAAACTCCACTGGTATTGCAAAGACCTAGTCAGAAGCAATAGCTCCAAAAGATCTCAGACTTCCCAAATCTTTTGACCTTGGCCAGACACACAAGGCAGAAGTTGAATATAAAACATATAGGTGCTATGGGGATATGGTAGTCAAATGAGAAGAGAACCTCAAAAAAACAACAACAAAAAACCCAAACCAAACCAAAAATAAACAAACAAGCTAAAATTTTATGATAAAACTCTTTACTGATCATGGTTATCTGTACTGAGTGTTTATCAATAGCAAATACAACTTAGCTCAAAATGCATTTGAGAACATTATTGTTTAGTATGATGTTTCTATTATGTCCCCATTCACTATTTAAATGTCTTACAAGACATTTGAGAACAAAATATTTGAAGAAATAATACTGGCGAAGTGCAACCGTCATCTGATTTGATTCTAGCTCAAGTTCATAACTCACATCTGTTTGATGACCTGATTTCTGGCATATAAGGAGCAAACAGGCAGCTCCTTCATTAAACATCAGGGTATACTGATGACACTGTTCTCATTAGTCCTTACCAAAAAAATAAAAAAATAAAAAAAAAAATCTCTGCACTCCTCTGGGCTAAGACACTTCCCAACAATGACTGTTGCCTAAAGAATGTGCTTCAGGAAAAGCCTGCACTATTTGGAAAATTAATCAATAAAATACATATAGTTTTTATTTGGCTCCCAACAAACTGGAAGCAGCTCATGAAGTTTGCTCGTTACACTCTAGAGAGGAAAGACAATGTATCGAGCTCTGCAAGAAGCTGAACAGGCTCTGTAATGATTCTCCACTTGCACACATTACCATTAGACAATGGGCCCGGACTGCTTCTGTAGTCAATTTTGATTCAACGGAGCAGCAATGTCATCCAACAGGTTCCCACAGCTGGGGAGGGCAAGGAAGGGGCAGGTTTTGGGCTACCAGATTAGCGCTAGCCACACTGGATTTTGATCACGTTACATGAATTGTGCAGGTACACTGTGCAGACATCTGAAGCAATCTCAGCTTTTTCACAAACAAGTATTTCTGCTGCTACCAGCCCACAAACAACTAAAAGATTACTTTTCAGCAATTAGAAATTGCTTAATTTCCAATGCTATTTCCATAAACAGATAATTCAGTACTGTCCACTCGTGATGCACTTAAGAACAAAAAAGGCACTTTTTTTCCATTCTAAATTTTCTTTAGTTTCCAGGGAAGAAAATATAGGGGGAAATGAGGAAATTGAACAAGATTACATTACTATAGTAAAAAGACAAGTAGCAATTTTTTCCCCACAATCAGAAAAATATCCAAAACATATCATTTATAGACTTGAACTCCAACAGGTTAGAACTGCAACAATAATTCTCTCAAAGGATCTAAAGAGTGCATTGTAAGATACACAGAAATCTGTGAAGTGGGCACTAAATTTTTAACCAACAAATGATACTTAACAGTGTGGAATTCAGTAGCAAAATTAAGAACATAAATAACTAACAACACCAGAACCAAAAATTAAAAGTGAAAGTAATGTTTTTTATTAACAGGACTACAAGAACTACCAATTAGTATGAAAATAGAACAGAATCAAAAGGGGGTGGGGAAATAATTGGATTTCATTCATTTCCATAGAATTAAAAAGCCTGTTTTCATTACTTAAAAAAAAAATACCCGTCTAGATAATAAGGGCTCAAACCACAAGCCAGCTTACACATAATCCAAGCACACAGAGTAACAGCTTGCCTAGGAGTCACAATAAAGCTACGTGCTTATTTTCAGGCTTGATACCGTTGTTCATGCTTACCTCAGTGAGCTCCTTCAGTGTATCTCTTGATGACTTCTGATTGGCTTTGTCGTCTTTCTTTTGAGATAACAAAGGCATCAGGCTTGGTGGCAAGGGAACACCAGACTTAGCACACATGGCAGCTGCATTAGCTTTGGCTATTTCAAGTAGCTGGGCCTTGTCTAAAAAAGTGTATTTTTTTTAAAAAAAGTTATTATTAAAGTAAGAATCTGAAAAAATAAGTAACCATTTCTCCCAAACTAAATAAAGTACAAAGAAAACACAAGATTTTACCCACATTGTGCCATTTTTATGTTTTTTGAAAATAACTAAAACTGTACTTCTCCAGAGTTTAAGAATTTGGTCTTCCCAAAAAAATGAGTGAAATTACAATTAACACAAAGCATGGAAGTCCAAATTACAGCTCTCAAAATCCTCCAGAATCCAAAAGTTCTGATGCCTATTTTACTTCATGGATTTATTCTAGTTTTAGAAATACCAAGTCATTTCTACACAGTGTAAATTCCAAGGTCTACCTCCTAGCCATCTCTGAAAAGCATTCAAAGATCTTAAGGAAATTCCCTCATGCCCCCCTGTATGTAGCCTGAGAGCTGCTTATAGCCAACCAACAGAAAAAAGTCAGCACTAAACAAAATGTGCATTTGTGCAAAATACCACTATCTCAGCTTTACAAAAATCCTAGAAGGACAATGTTCCTTTTCTTCTTCAGCAACAGATGTATATACAGTCACTGCATAATCAAAGCATGACAGCAGATTCAAGGATGCTCATTATTTCTCATGCTCTGTACAAAACTACTACTCTGGTAGAGGGGCTTCCACAGGAACTTTTGAGACAGGATGAAAAGGGTCAGACAGAACCTGAAGTCCACGGAAGAAGGCTTCCTCACAAGCTGTACAAGAGCTTGTCTTAAAATTAAAACCACTTCTGTTTTTATGTAACTCTACCTGCAGCTACAAGGCCCCTCTTCCTCCAATCACAGAAAAAAAAAGATGCAGTTTCTTAGGATTTTTTTTATTTTACAATCAGCTGGGTCTGGGTCTATTTTCAGAAACCAGTCTCCCTTCCCACTAAGCTCTTACCATGAGAAAAAGGCAAGACAGAGTAATGGAATCACATAAACAAGCAATAGAGCTGACTAGAGCCAAGACCTCTCCAACTGGCACTTACTTTCAAATGTTCTTTGATGCCCCATTTGTTCTCAGGAAAACTAGAAATTCCCAAGTTTCTTACAGAGTAATTGGCCTTTACTATGACAATGAACCATGTTCCTCAAGACTGTAACACACTACCTTTGTATAAAAGCTCAATTGCCAAGATGTAACCTGCTCTAAATACACTTTCATCCAAGTGGTAAGCATTGATTTAGCTCCAGCATAAAAGCTTGTAGTGGAAGTCACTGCCTAAAAATAATCCACAGAATGACTTCCAAGAAATCCCTTATGAATGCTGCTGAGCCATGTTAAAATAAGACTATGGAAATGAGCACAGTATCACTTAACCATGGAACTACTGAGGAAAAAAAAAAAAAAAAAAATACTACTTACCCAAATCTGTAAGACGTTTAGGTGACCTGCTTGAAAATCGTTCTGATGATCTGGACCTACGACGATCAGGGGATCTGCTGTATCTTCTTCGCCCTGAAGATCTTGATCGCCGTAGTCGAATTGGTGACCTACTAGAGCTCCGCCTTCTTCCTCTTGACCTTGATCGTCTTTGACGAATAGGTGTTCGACTCCTGCTCCGTAATCTGAGTGATATTCTACGATCTCTTGAATCTGATCTTCTTCTTCTTCTCTCAGTAGATCTTGATCTATTTCTCTGAGATCTCTTACGCCTATCTCTGGATAAAGAACGACGCCTTCTTGATGCTGACCTCGACCTACTCCTCCTCCTATGTCTTGAACGTGACAATGAGCTAGATCGAGAACGACGATTAGATTTTGATCTTGATGCTCTTCTCCGTGTTACTGATCTGGAACGATTCCGTCTAGAGCGAGATTCTGTATCATATCTCTGGGATCTGCGCTGAGAAGACCTGGAGCGTCTGCTTCTAGACCTTCGTGAAGATTCTTTGTCTGCTGTTTTTTCAACAGATTTGGATCGACTCCTTTGGTGAGCAGTGGACCTGGAGCGTCTGCGTCTAGACCTCCGCAAAGACTCTTTGTCTGCTGCTTTTTCAACAGACGTTGATCGACTCCTTTGGTGAGCAGCAGACCTGGAGCGCCTATGTCTAGACCTCCGTGAAGATTCTTTGTCTGCTGTTTTTTCAACAGATGTGGATCGACTCTTCTGGCGAGCAGCAGACCTGGAACGTCTACGTCTAGATCTCCGCAATGACTCTTTATCTGCTGCTTTTTCAACAGATGTGGATCGACTCTTTTGGCAAGTAAGAGATTTTGAGCGTCTGCTTACAGATCTTCGTGAAGATTCTTTGTCAGATATTTTATCTACAGATTTGGATCTAGACTTTTCACGTTCAGAAGATTCAGAATGCCTACTTTCAGGTATAAAGGAAGAGTCCTGTTCCTCCAGCCTCTCAAGAGGTTGTTTATCTTCATCTGCCAAAGAGGGCTCCACATCCTCACCCTCTTCACCAGTGGTTGACCTTGACTCATGATCATCTGATGATGTGGAGTCTCTTCGTTCAGCTGTCAAGGAGGGCTCCACATCATCTACTTCTTCACCAGTGGTAGACCTCGATTCACGCCCATCAGGGGATGCAGAACGTCTGTGCTCGGTTGTCAAAGAGGGCTCCATATCCTCTACTTCTTCACCAGTGGTTGACCTCGACTCATGTTCATCCGATGATGTGGAGTCTCTTCGTTCAGCTGTCAAGGAGGTATCCATATCTTCCGCATCTTCACCAGCGGTAGACCTCGACTCGTGTTCATCTGAGGATGTGGAGTGTCTACGTTCAGCTGTCAAAGAGAGCTCCTGGTCCTCTACTTCTTCACCAGTGGTTGACCTTGACTCACGTCCGTCGGGAGACATAGAACGTCTATGTTCAGCTGTCAAAAGTTCCAAATCCTCTGTTTCTTCACCAGCTGTAGACCTTGACTCCTGGTCATCAGAGGATGTGGAGTGTCTACATTCAGCTGTCAAAGAGGGCTCCCCATCTTCTATATCTTCCCCAGTGGTAGACCTTGACTCACGGTCATCAGACGATGTGGAGTCTCTTCGTTCAGCTGTCAAGGAGGGTTCTGCATCCTCCACTTCTTCCCCAGCAGTAGACCTTGATTCATGTTCATCAGAAGACACAGAGCATCTACGTTCTGTTGTTGAAGGCTGCTCTAGATACTCTACTTCTTCACCAATGCTAGACCTTGAGTCATGCTCGTCAGGGGACATGGAGCGCCTATGTTCAGATGTCAAAGAGGGCTCCCGCTCATCTATTTCTTCATCTATAGTAGATTTCTGGTCATGGCCTTCAGGGGACACAGATCGTCTATGTTCAGAAGTCAATGAGGACTCTACACCTTCTTCCTCCATGGGAGATTTCGGCTCATGACCTTCCTGATATGACGATGTGGAATGTCTACGTTCAGATATCAAAGAAGGTTCTAGATCCCCTGTTTCTTCACCAGTGCCAGATTTTACACTGTATCCATCAGGGGACATGGAGCACCCACTTCCAGGCATTAAAGGCGGCACTGCATCATCCATTTTTTCAACAGGGATGGATTTCAAGTCATCATGGGACATGGAGGTTCTATTGTTTAGTGTCAAAGGTTCGCCTACTTGTCCAACAGTGGTGAAGTTAAACTCCTGGCCATGAGGCAATCCTGCATCTTCATTTTCAAGTGTTGGAGAAAGCTCCTGCACATCTGCTTTTTGAACAGAAGAGAATCTTACCTCCTGGCTCTTGAAAGACAAAGGATGATCATTTTCAGATGTCAAATAATCTACATCCTCTGTTTTCTCGGCATGAGTCAATCTTGAGTCATATTCTTCAGGGGACATAGCATGTTCATTTTCAGATATCAAAGAAGGTTCCTTAGCCTCTGCTTTTTCAGCAGGGCTAGACTGCAGCTCCTGACCTTCAGGGGACATGGCACATTCACCTTCAGACAAAGACAACTCCTGCACCTCTGTTTTTTCAACAACAGTAGACTGCAACTCCTGGCTATCAGTGGACATTGAACTTTCACTTTCAGATGTTTCTGAATGCTCCTCCATTTCTTCTTTTTCAACAGGACTGGATACATCATACTCATTTTCAGATAACAAAGGACATTCCTGTGCCTCTGTTTTTTCAGTAAGAGCATACAGCAAATCCTGCCCTTCAGGGGATGCAGCATATTGACTGTCTGGTAATAATGAAGGCTCCTGTACCAATGGTTTTTCAGCAAGGGTAGACTCTAATCCTTGGCCTTCAGGGAACATGGTATATTGACTGGAAGATTTCAAAGACTCCTGCACCTCTTTTTCAGCAGGGCTAGCTGTAATCTCCTGGTCCTCAGGAGATACAGCATACTCATTTTCAGACAGCAAAGAACACTCCCGCACCTCTGTTTTTTCAGTGAGGGAAGATGGCAATTTGTGACCTTCAGAAGACACAGCATATTCATTTTCAGGTACTACAGAAACCTCCTGCATCTCCACTTTTTCAGGAGAGCTAGCTTGCAACTCCTGGCTCTTCCAAACGTATTCATTTTCATACATCAGAGCAGGCTCTTGCATTTCTACCTTTTCAACAGAGGGTGACCGCAACTCGTGGCTCTCAACAGACACTGAACATCCTTCTTCAGATGTTTGATGAAGTTCCTGCATCTCTGTTTTTTCAGCAGGGGTTGAAGTCAACTCCGGGCCATCAAGTACTACTGTATACTCATTTTCCTCTACCTCAACTTTTTGAAAAGGGGTGGGTGTCAACTCATAACCAACAGAGGAAACAGAACACCTGCTTTCAAGTATCAGAGGAGGCTCCTGCACCTCTCTTTCGGCGGCAGATCTCAACTTATGCCCATCAGGGGATGCAATGCATTTCAGTTCAGATGACTTTTGCACCTCTACATCTGCAGCAGGGATAGGTCTCAACTCATGACTATCAGGCAACAGGAAAAGCCCACCTTCGCATATCAGAGAAGTCACTGGGGCCTGTAGATTTTCAGTAGGTGTGCTTACTGATTCACAGACTTCAGAGGGTTTGGAGAACTCTCTTCCCAGTGAGAAAGGAGGCTTCTGTATCTCCATTTTTTCAACTGCAGGGGATGTCAGTCCGTTGCCTTCAGGAAAGACAGAACATCTAAGCTCAGGTGCCAATGACAGTTCTGCACCTTCTGTTTTCTCAAAGTAATGCTTTGATTTATGGCCATCATGGCACACAAGAATTCCACTTTTAGACATCAAACAAGATCCTGTACCCTGTATTGTTCCATCAGGCAGGTATCTAGACTCATGCATTTCAGATTCAGAGCAGCCAATTTCAATTACTTGTGAAAGTGTTGGACCATCTAAACCTTTGTCAACAGATGATCTGGACTCATGAACTACAGATGAGTTGCAGCTTTGCCCCACAACTCCTTGCATTTTTTCAAAAGATGATGCCAAAGTGAGGTCATTGGAGATCTCAACAGGATGACACTCAGATGTCAGGGAAACATCTGTGGCCTTGACTGTTTCAACAGATAAAGATCTTTGCTCATTTCCAACAGGTGATTTGAAGGACCCACCTTCAGACATCAATGTAAGCTCTTCTGTTTGTGCATCAATGCTCAATCTTGATTCATGTCCACCAGGAGACCTGACACTGTCAGAAGCCCAAGAAGGGTTCTGCATCTGTCTCTTTTCAATAGACAAGGAGGATGACTCACAGACATCAGGAAACACAGAACACGTAACTTCATGTGCTAGAGAAGATTTTTGAGATTCTGCTGTTTCATAAAATAGTGATCTTGGCTCAGGGCTGTCAGCCAACTTGGAAGATTCACTTTCAGGTACTTGCAAAAAATTCTGAAGCTCTGTTTTTTCAGTGGGGATATGTCTCAACTCATGACCATCTGATGAGTCAGAAAGTACATTTTCAGACATCATAGAAGACCCCTGAACCTCCATTTTTCCAGAGGATGAAGGAATTGTCTTGTAATCATCAGATGACAGAGAGCATCCACTTTCAAGTGTCAGAAGAGGCTCTGGGCCCTCCATTTCTTTGAGAGAGGAAGATCTCAACTCATCTTCATGGGATGTGGAGAGGTGAAATTCTCTTACTGGAGGAGTTTCTGTATCTCCACTTTTTTCAACAGATGAGGATCTTGACTTGGATGGAGAGTAAGCAAGTGCTGGTAGTGACGAAGACTCCAGAGCCGCTGCTTTTTCAGTTGATCCATTTTCAGATGTCACAAGAGGCTCTGACATCTGTGTTCCTTCCACAGGCATGGATTCATGGTCATCTGGGGTTTTGGAGCTATCAAATTCAGACATCACAGAAGACTGCAGACCAGCTGTTTTTTCAAGAGCTGAGGAGCTTTTCTCAAGACTATCACAAGTTTTGGAAAATCCACTTTCAAGTGCTGGTGGCAGCTCTGGGCCGTTTATTCTTTCATCTGACAAAGATACTGACATGGGACCATTAGAGGATTTGGAGGAGCTACCTTCACTTGTAAAAGAAGGTTCGGGAGCTGCTAGTTTTTCAAGACACTTGCTTGACTCCTGAAGTTCAGAGGACTCTGCTTGCTTGCTACCGCACTTTGCTGAGGATTGCTTAGTGTCTCTTTTTTCTATAGATTTGGACCTTGACTTAACACTATCAGAGGACTTGGAACGTTTCCGTTTGGATTTTTTTGAAGATTCCTTGCGCTTTTTTTCAACAGACCTAGACCTAGACTTGTAACGTTCAGAAGATTTTGAGCGGCGACGCTTAGATTTTCGTGAGGAATCCTTCTTTTTTTCCACTGATTTGGATCTAGACTTGTAACGGTCAGAGGACTTTGAGCGCTGACGTTTAGACTTCCGTGATGATTGCTTTCGATCTCTTTTTTCTACTGATCTGGATCTAGACTTGTAGCGGTCAGAAGACTTTGATCGCTGACGTTTAGACCTCCGTAGAGATGTTTTCCGACCTCTCTTCTCAACAGATCTTGACCTAGATTTTGAACGATCAGAGGAACCAGACCCTCTGTTTCTGAACCTCCATGAGTATTCTTTGCCTCCTCTCTTTTCTGATGACCTGGATCTAGATTTAGAACGGTCAGAGGACCTGGAACGTCTGCGGCGGGATCTCCAAGAAGACAACCTGCTCCCCCTCTTTTCCACTGACCGTGACTTAGACCTGTAGCGGTCAGAAGACCTGGAACGTCTGCGCCCGGACCTCCGGGTGGAGAGTCGCTTTTCAACTGACCGTGACTTAGACCGGTGGCGGCGAGAAGAC
>JANHFX010017282.1:0-12959 GCA_027560015.1 Chloroceryle amazona
CGCCTCTGCTGCCAGGACGGGCCCGAGCTCGGCTCCGACAAGGTGAGGCCGCGACGGGGAGGCCCTGGGCTCGGGCGGTGACCGCCCCTCCTTGAGCCGCCTTAGACCCCGAGGCAGCCGGTGTCCCCGGGGAGCAGCGCCCTGACGCCGCTGTACGGGCAGGGTGACGGCCCCGGCTGCCGGTGTCCCCGGGGCCAGCACCCCCTGACGCTGCTGTACGGGCAGGGTGACAGCCCCGGCAGCACCCCCACTCGCATGGCCCCCGGGACAGGTGTTGCTCTGACAGTTGCCATCTCCTTGTCCCACATGTCCCATTGCATGGCCCTCGTGCCCCCATCACCCCACGCCCTCCACCTCCCGTGGTGACTGGACTCCCCTCAAGGACCAAGCCAGCACCATCCCACAGTGGTTACAGCAGAGAGGGAGCTAGAAGGGAACTTCCTAAAACCAGGAATTTTAATGATTTATCACCCTGAGCATGTATTTAGTTATATTTTTTTCCTATATCTCCCTGTGCTGTCACAGAAGATCCCAGTGCACGTTCCCTGCATGGGTGGGGAGTTTTGAAGTCATTGTGGTTTTACCAGGATTTTGCAAACAGCTGTTCCTGTAATCGCAGGTTTTCTGGAGGAGCACAAGGTTTAATAAATACTTTGTGGTGGGTCAGACTGAATTAAGCGGGTCACTCAACACATTCTTCAGGGTTTAATCAAAGGTGAATTCTGGTTGTGATCAAACAGCAGCCCCCAGCAGCAGTGCATAGAGGAGATGATGTTTCAGATCATTTTTTTCACAGATTTTTGTTGATTTAGAGCAGATTGATCAGCAGGACAAATGTTGCTCTAAAGCAGTGTGAGTGATATGTCAGAATTACTTCAGAGCTGGCTCAGGAAACACTTTTGGTTGTGAACTGTTGGTTATTTGATGACAATCGTTATTGTACTGCTGGAGATGCAGCTGGTGTGCTGCAATGTGTGTTTTCAGTAGCAGAAAGAAGAATAAAAGAGCTTCTTAAACCCTCGTGTGCTGTTAGCTAAAACCAGAGATCCAGTTTGCCTCCAGCATCTCCCGGTTAAATTTGTCTGGAAAGCATATTTAGACAGAACACAACTGCCAGCTTTTGGTTCTTATTATTTCAGTAAAGAAAAACTGCTAAGCTATGCTTTTCTCTTGGGGTATATAAACGGTTTATAGAAGAGCTTCATCTAAAGCCTCTGCCCCAGCTTCTCTGAGCTGCAACATTTGTAGCTGTTCCGGAATTAGAAAAAAAAAATCCAAAATATATATGTATATAGGCTTAAATGCAGAGTCATTAGTACATGTTTCACAAATCCAGGTTCTTAAAGAGAAACTTCAATTTATTGTTTGCAACTAGAATTAGTTTGGGTTTTTTTTTCCTGGCACCATTTAACCCTCCTCGCTTCCTTCCTCCCACTCTCCAGGATGAGACAGGGGCGTATCTCATCGACAGAGACCCCACCTATTTTGGTCCAATACTGAACTACCTCCGACATGGGAAGCTCATCATAAACAAGGAGCTTGCAGAAGAAGGTAAGAGGAAAACGGGAAGAACTGCAAACACTGTTCAATAGCAGCACCCGAGAGCCCTCAGCAGGCAGGGCTCCTGACATGGCAGCATGTGAGAAGCCACACTTCCCGGCAGTGCAGTTAGTTTGTACCACTCGCTTCTCAGAAGGATGGTCATCCACCTGCCTTAAATCATTAGATTTTGTATCTTGCTGAAAGCAGAGGCTTGTAATGCAACCCATCGCTGCCCAGCCACGCTCAAAGGCTCCTGTTAGCAGAGCGAAGGTCTGTCAGCACACCTCCTCCACCTCCACAGACAGCTGTGCTCTACAAGCTTTGGTGACTTCCCCACGTGGGCCTGTGTGAACAAAACAGAGATTGTACAACCAGGTTTCTGATAAACCCAGAGAAAGTGGAATAATGTTTCTTAAAGGTCCTCTAAGTCCCCCAAGGACATGGCAGCCAGTTGGTCATTTTCTCCCAGCCTGGGAGCGCGAGATGGGTGGCACTGTCCATTCAACAGCTGGGGATTTTCTCACATCTGGGCTGGATGCAGAGTCAGGGGCAGCTGTTGCATCCTCAGGGCAGAATCATCTTCACTCTACCCTGTACAGAGTAACCAAAGTTGTCTTTACTTCTGGTTCCTTTCTTAGGGGTACTGGAAGAAGCCGAGTTTTACAATATCGCGTCTCTTGTGCGGCTGGTGAAGGAGCGGATACGGGACAATGAGAACAGAACCTCCCAGGTAATGCCCATTTGCCTTATGAAGTCAGTTCTTTTCTGTAGTGACAGCATGGCCATGGACATTTGCAGCAGCAGGCCTTTGGGTCAGAATCACCTTTAACAGGGGCAGTAGGTGCTTGGGGGTAGATCCGGGGCACAGCTTGGAAAGAGTATCCATTACAGTTTTACATGCACAGACCAGAGAGTCATCTTAGCATTGTAGGGAAAGGTGAAGAACAGTGACACTGGGGGGGCCAGGAACAAAGATGAGTAGATAAAGGCACAACATACTGCTGTGGTAGGTAAAGAATAGTTCAAACTCTTCCTTATCTAAACCATTTTCTTCCCTTCACATCTGTCTCTCTGTGGCAATTTTTTCCCATTGCTGCCCAGCTGATATTAACACACCTGGTAGGTCCAATTTCAGAAGGGAAGTGTTTTCAAAAAGCAGTAAATGGCTTTGAAAGCCAAAGAAGTTTTACTTACAGTGGCCTTTAGACATTTAGAAGGCTTTTAAGAGAAATGTGTCAGACAGGTACCCGGCTTGGGTGGTGGGAAGGATGGAACCTCAGAAAGCTTCTGGGGCTCAGACTTCGTCAGAGAACAGTGACAGAGCAGGAGAGGCTTAAACTAATATCAGGCTAGAAAATTAATAACACTTACTAAGCTGAGGCTTATTTTTATTCTCCATGTTTTAGGGACCTGTGAAGCATGTGTACAGAGTCCTGCAGTGCCAAGAGGAGGAGCTCACACAGATGGTGTCCACAATGTCTGATGGGTGGAAATTCGAACAGGTACCGTTACCAAAGAAGGGCAGAACCCCTTTGAAAGCTGCATATGGAATAAGCAGAGTTTGCTGTTGAATTTCACTCGGACTGCTCTGTTCTTCTGAACAAGCAGTCAGAACTGAGCGGGAGTCCTTCCTACTGATGGAAAATAACTGACAGGGAAAGGCAGAATTTGCTCTCACTGCCAAGAGAGATTTCAGGTTCTCTCAGGACTTCTTCTAGCCTTCTCAAATCCCAAAGCAGTTCTTCACTTCTCCTGCATTTCACCACATATACCAGGCCCCAATACAACAGTTTTATCCAGGGAAATTAATAGAGCCATGAAAACACACAGCACGACTTTTCTGGGAGCTCCAAGCCATGACTCCTGCTTTTGCTAAAGAGGTGCTGAGTGACATGAGGAATACACTTCCTGCAGATGCCTTTGCAGTGCAGCTGGCTTTGGGGCTGGGTGTCACTGAAGCTGCTTGTGGCATTAGTTCCAGATTTGATTTCTGAAATCCAATACAGTTCTCTGGTTTAGGAGGATGGAGAACTGGAAACCAGCTGGCCTTCATGTCAATGCTATATTAAGAATGTGCAGAATGGGCTCTGTGGACTACAGCTCTGCTGTCTTTCCAATTAGTCCAGCTTCAGTACAAGTGGATGTTGTGGGAAATGTGCTGACACAAAGGAAGGCGTAGGATTAGCAACAGCACTTTGCATTGCTTGTTCATATATATCTTTCTGTAATGCCTGGAAACTCCTGTTGCATAGCGGAGAGGCAGCCAAAAACTCTTCTCCCCAAGAGCCAGCAGTGAAATGTTGTGACCAAGAGCCAGGAGCTGCTTTATGGAAACATAGTTCTCCAACACCCAGGTTTTGCTGTCCAGAAATTTACTTAACAGAATTTGCCTTTCACACATGCCCATAGACACCCTCAAAAGCAAAAGGCCATGGGCAGTGCCTTACACAGGAACCTGCACCCTTACACCGTTCCTCAACTTGCTTTTCAAATCTATAACGGTAGTGTCAAGATATTTGTCAGTGATATATGTCAAGATATATGTCAGTGACAAACAAACATAAGCATGTTCCCTTCCAGTCCCCTCCCTCTGCCATCCACCTTGGCCCAAGCCCCAGAGATCCCTCCTGGCTTCCCTCCTGTACAGCACAGGCACCAGGAAAACTTCCTGCACATCCCACTCCAGCTCGCTGCCACCATCAGGAGCTGTTCTTGCCCTCCCCAGGACTTGCATTAGTGCCAAGTACTAAGCAGAAAAAGGGATGTAGCTTTTAAAAAGATTGAACAAAGATTTGCCTCTTAGATTTCACAGAGATTTACAGCTAAACTATCCATTAGAAAGTGAAGAGATGAAAGTGAAAGATGTAGAAAGTAGTCATTTTTATAGTAAATAAGAAAAACAAACTAAATATATGCTAGTCAGGAAGTTCTAAGTGAATCCCTTCATATTTAAAGAATAAAAATCACTGTCCAGGTGGCTCTTGGCTCAGTGT
Organism: Chloroceryle amazona; assembly: GCA_027560015.1. Classification (NCBI taxonomy): domain Eukaryota; kingdom Metazoa; phylum Chordata; class Aves; order Coraciiformes; family Cerylidae; genus Chloroceryle; species Chloroceryle amazona. Next base: position 4,536 of record JANHFX010017282.1, read on the forward strand.
TGCACATCCAGCCATGGCAGGGTGAGGGGCATCAACATTTTCTGAGATCACTTCCTACCTTATTTTTTACAATTTGCAGCCTGCCCTCAAGGGCAGCAAGCCCGCCCAGGACAGACAGACAGGAGGCTTTGGTCAGGGCTAGACCTCACATAGCACTACAGCCTCTTTCCAGCTCTGAGATGGTCCAGACTGGGTCAGAGAGCAGGAACACAGCAGCAGTGCAGCACAGGATACAGCTCCTGCCAAAAGAGGCCCTGCTGGGAGGCAGGCTGTAGCTGCAGCCTATTGCCAAGGGCTTGTCCCGGGTGTGCATTCAGTGTGGCTTCTGCCCTCCCCACATCACACCCCTGGGCATGCTGAGACATGATAGGAAAGACTGTAACAGATCCTTGTACTGGGGACAGAGAGCCTATTGCTAAGTCTTAGGTGGGATGCCAGAGATTGAACAGAGCAAATAATGCCTTCATGGGCTCTTTGGACCCAGTTGCTTCATAGCATCCAACAGACTGGTTTAGAAGCCTGCAGGAAAGCCAGAAGTTGCAGCCTTATTGCCTGCCAGGCTTGGGTGCTCAGAGGAACATGTGGCCTCTCAGGTTCTCTGCCCCGTACCACTCAGTCCTGCTTTAACACATTTCTATTCCATCCCTATTCTTTTTAAGCAGAAATCCTTTCTCCTTTCAGTAGTCTAGAAAATTGATGTATTTAGTGAAAGATGCTTTGCATTCATTGAGTAAATAGTGGTATGTGGTATTGAAATATCCAAGAGCTTAAACAGTCAAGAAAGGGAGCAGGGAAGGAAAAAAACCCAAATAAACAAACAGAAAAACCCCACACCAAACAAAAACCAACCACCAATATATTTTTTTTATCCTGTGCCTGTCTTTTACCCTCCGCACAAACTTCAAAACACATTTAAACCAGTACTGGAGGTCAGTCACCACGGCAGTCCCCCAGGTCATTCTGCAGCTGCACTGTAACCACACAGATAGTCATCTGTCTGGGGAGGCTGGTGACTGCATCAGTCTCGTGTAAATACAGAGCTGTCTCTTCTAAAATCCGTTAGGAGGTGGAAGTTAAAACACATGCTGCATATTAAAGTTTCCTAGAGATACAGAGTTGATAAGATGCACATTGCTTTCTTCAGATCACTTGGATTTGGATCACTGGAAAACAGAACAGAGTTGTAAATGACAAATTAGCTCTGCACTCCAGGATGTCCCTTTAATGTAATAATGTTAAATGAGACAGATGGGATTTCTTGGATCGAGTCCAGACCCCTCATCACAACAGTAGTAGAATATAATCCCATTTACACAGATATCAAACTCCATCTCGACGACATCTATGGAAAGAAGGGTGCCAGTTTGCCACATGTCTCCTGGATAACCTCCCATCTGCCTGCAGTGAAGAATTACCTTTCCCGTTTTTACGCATGGAAGCCACGAGGGCAGTTGAGAGCCGAGTTCAGCATAGTCTGGACCATGGGGCATCCCTGCCCCATGTCTGAATTGGCAAATCATTGCAAAATCCGACATCTTTTGCAAAATGTTCTGTTGTGTCCAGCATTACGGTTTCAGGCTGGAATTTCTTCCTGGGGCTCCAGGTGCCACTAGAGAGCTCTGGAGCAAGGCCGTGTCCCTGCCTTGCACACACCCAGGAAAGCCTGTGGCACAGGAAGCTGCAGGGAGACAGTTCAGGTCCCGAACAGGTCTCAGGGGACAGTCTTACCTCACAGAACAATTGCAGGAATAAAGCAAAAGTCGAGACTTAACAGTTACCTTGTCTGTCTCCTGTTGCACAGCTGATCAGCATTGGATCTTCCTATAACTACGGCAATGAAGACCAGGCAGAATTCCTCTGTGTTGTGTCCAGGGAGCTCAACAATTCTACCAATGGCATTGTCAAGGAGCCGAGTGAGAAGGCAAAGGTAAGATGTCTGTACAGATGTATTTGCTTGAATTCCCCTATGCAAAGAAAAAGCCCCTTTTTACACCAGCAGATCCATAACTTGCATAGCAGTTCTGCCTACCAGCTTTCCTGCTCCTCCTGTAGGCACAATCTTGCCCTCTTGGGAGATTGCACAATTTGCTGTAGGATGAGAGCTAAGGCTCTTTGTACGTTTCAAATGAAGAACCCCAGAAAAATGGAGGAAAGAAAAACAGCATCACAAGGACTTTGGAGATTGGTCCCACGTTCTGTGGGTGGATGATGTTGCAGGGAGAGACAAGTTTTGGGTTTTTTTTAGCTCTTTCAATCCACTTTTTTTTCCCCAGGACAGCAACAAAAGGCAACATTCTTAACTCCTGGCAGGCAGCTAAGGAAGATTTCTAGAGAAGGAGCTCAGTCAGCTTTAACCAGCTTCTCATTTGTTATAGTAGCATAAAAGCCAACGAGCTGATCTCACATTAGTCCATCTTTCAGATCACTGAAAAAAAACCAAACAAACAACTAAACAAAAAAAACACAACACGAGGAGTTTGAACATGAACTTTGGCATCTTAACTTGTCCAGGGGATTTATAGAAGCTCTTTTCTCTTTCAGATTCTTCAAGAGCGAGGATCCCGGATGTAATTCAAGTGTCCACTGCGTTCAAACTCCCAGATGTCAAAAGGGCAGTCCAGCTGGGCAGAGCGTCTCTCCGCAGTGCAACCTTGCCCTTGTACAGTAACAAGCTAATGCAAAGCAAAGCAGAGCCTGTCCTGCCAGTGGTGAATAATTATGGTTATAACCAAAGGCTTCCCTTTTACCCTGAAAACCAAGGAAGGAAAAGACTCATCCAGTTGGATAGTCCTTTCCACAGGTATTTATTTTCTCGGCCAGCACTGTATTGAATTTTTCCAACAATGGCTGGGCCAGATTCCCAGTCAGAGCCTTTGCAAAGGTTGCTCAGGTCCACAGGCCCTTGTAATCAGTCCCACCTTCCACAGGCTGGCGTAGGTGGGAAGATCATGTTTGAGCTGTGCCATTTCTTGCACCCAGGCCTGCCACCAGAAAAGCAATGGGACCTTGCAGTGCTCCCTGTGCTGATCAGCCAGCCCCCCCAAATCGGAACAGGGCTTTCACAGGAGGAACAAAACAACCACTTGTAAAACAACAAGCACACACAAACTTTTCCATTCTTGCTTTGTATTTGTTCCCTGTCCAGTTCTTAAGAGCCGAGTTTAGATACGAAGGGGAGGGGAGTTGTGTGCACATCTAACACAGGTCTCACTCTTGACACTATTGCATAGAGGCTCGTGGCATTTCCCAAAGCCCATCACTTCGCACGCATAGAGAGACCTGTGCTCACCCTGAATAGCGATAGTTCTGTCCTGGACACTTCTCTGCTGAGGAAGAGTGGTGACAGCTCCCCCTCAAGCACCCTGCCACGGCCATACCTTAGCCTAGTGCAAAGTCACAACATTAGGACTTGTTGCTGCCAAGTTCAGCTTTGCCTTGTTTGTCTCCAGCAGCATGAGTCTGTCTCCTCCTCACCAAGGGAGGACTTCAGGCAGATTTTTTTTGTACTCTAGCAAGCAGGTAGGTTTGTTTTAACCCATGAGATCCTTTGTGGAGGAGATCCCCTATTTACATGCAGTGATTTATCTGCAGCCCCCTCACATCCCCATCTTTAAGAGATCACCTCAACTCACAGGCGGGCATCACGGGGGGCGGGGGGGTGGTGAAAAGTTGCCAAAATGTTGTAATGTTTCTTGTCCAAAGTGACGTGTTGACTTCTGTGACTTTTTTTTCTTTTATTTTTTTATTTGTTTTTGAATGCCTTGGATGGATTGCAAAATGTTCGTTTGTGCCTCTCTTGAATTCTGATCGTAGCCAAACTGCAGTCCCTGGTTCCCTTCTGTCAATCTGTGCCATCCCTATAACCAAGGGCACATCCCTCCTAGTCTGGTAAATGGAATTTCTTAGGAATTTGCTGCATGTTTTTTCCCCCTTTCATCCTGGCTTTGTTCTTTGTAGCCCAAGTGCCCAGGCACTTGTTTTTTTGAGTCAAGTCCCAAACTGACATTAAATGCAAAGCGTCAGAGATGCTGGAATTCAGATGTTGACAAGCTCAGAGCAGATGTTTCTCAATAAGGTATCAGGAAATCCCTCACCTGGACTGAGGAGTTGGGCTCCTTTCTGGAGGACTTCAGCTACCCATGGTCTCCTTAAGTTTTGAGACAGAATTAGACAGGTTTCCCATCTTAGCACTTGTTGCTGACAGGGCTTTGTAGCAACATTACCAGTGGTCCCACACCAGAAACAAGATGTGAGGAAAAGACACCGAGTGACACCACTGCATTCTGCCTCTTTTTGGTCCTTCTGTACATACTCTTGCCTGTCCTCTCCCATCCTGCTTTGCCAACATACCTCCTCTGGTGGAGACTTTGCCTCATTCTCAAGAAGGACTAGTTAATTTTCTGCACTAATTTAATGCTGGTAACAACAGACTGTGCCAAACGTCTCTGAATTCACGTTGTCAGTTCCAGGCTGTTGGAATGCAGCTTGCTTGCCATCACGCTGAAGATCCTGGCTCTTCTTCCCTCCATCTTCCCTGTTTGTACTCTGGCGAGTGGTATTGGTGTGATCAGACCGTACGCCTTGGCTGGGCCCAGATAACACTGTGAGGTGTATAGATAGCTCTCCTCTGTCAGTATCTTGTAGCCTCAGTCACTGTCCGTCTGTGCTCACTGCTAAGGAATCAAGAAGCACACGTATGCAAGTTAGCAGCCTAAAAAGCCCTTGAATACTGGTGGTCTTTCCCTTCCTTAGAGGGGGGAGTTTCTGGGAACTGGCCAAGAAATACCAAACTAAAGGCAACAGGAACTGATTGAGCTGCTTTTGTCTCATCGCTGCCAGCTGAGCACCTTGCTGTTCAAACCACAAGGCTCAAAACAACACCAGCTGCAAAGGGAGAATTTCTGTCCTGTGCAGCTCACGTAGATAAAAGCGATACCTCATTGCTTTTTCAATTCACCAAAACTGCCATACGTGGTGAAGCCGACCAGAGGATTGCCTGGTGCGAGAGCGATGCCATCAGCTCTCCCCTCTGAGCCACAACATCACCATTGTCAGCTGAATGGAACACTTCTTGAACTCACGTGTACCAGAGGGACTACTGAAGTTGTGTAGTGGCTCTCCCCAGCAAGGACGTGCCAGGGGCCTGAAGATGCTTTGGGTTCAGCTGCAGGGTCTTTAAGTACAACAGAAAAGTTTATGGTAGAAAACCAATCATTGGTACTGGACACTCGAGTTCTTGGGCGATATTTAGGACCAGACATGAAGTCCATCCAGAGCAGGTACATTTCCAGGGGAGGATTTCTCCTTTCCCGACTGTGCTCGGTCACCTTTACCCTGAGACCAAGGCTGGTTTCAGCATTATGCACCAGTTGCATCCCTTCTGTGCTCAAGACAGGGCTGTTCCTTACATTGCCTTTCACTCAGTCACAGCTAATGAAAACAAGCACTGAATTAGAATTAAATTTGTCCCGTTCACTCTATAAAAAGGTAGCAGGTTTGGTGAGTAGGGTAGGTGAGCAGGGGTAGATCTGCTGGATATCCAAGAGTGCTCGTGCCTCTCGGGAAGGTTCACTTTCAAGCACCAATCCTGGGAATGGCGAGTATGACACTTTGGGTTTTTTTAAACTTCCCCAGCGGCCTAAATTGTTCCATTATGGCGAGACTGGAAGTAACCTCTTAAAGTGTCTTTGTTTCTGCACATTTTTAAAAATCGATTTTTCTCAGGGGTGACTGAGTGAGCTGAGGCAAAGGGAGCGTGTGGTTCGCTGCAGGGCGACGGGCCGGAGCAGCTCCCCAGTCTGCAGCTGGGCCATGGGCTCCTCCCCTCGCGTTTGCCTGCAAACCCAGAGGTTTTGTACAGTTTGTCACGTGTCAGTGCCCTTTGCTCTTTGTTTATTAAATGTGTTTGAATAACAGTTGGGATGCTGTGATTAATTTTTTTTTTTTTTCCAATAAAGATTCTGAAATGGGTTTGGAAAGTTTGAATAGTCTGCAGCCTGCTGCTTTCTCTGCATCCATTTGCCACCTTATCACACAAATACTGCCTTACAGGGAAAGAAACATGCAAATTGGGTACCTGCTTCTGGCTCTAATTCATTTAGAACAAAGATTTGCCAAGAGGATAATATAATTAGAATATAATTAGATTTTTGGAGTCCTCCTGGGTTACACTTTGAGAGGAAAAGGCAAACCAAAGCATGTTTCTGATTTTCTGTTATAAAAAAGAATCTAAACTTCTACACCATTTCCACTGACAACCATGAGCAAGCAGAACATTAACACAAGCATTAAATGGGAGTAGCTAAGAAAGGTAGACTTTGCCAGCCTTCCTTTGCTAAACCCCTGCTTGGCTGGACCAGCACACAGGGCAGAAAGGTCTGACTGTTTCAGACAGCTTTGCCCCATCCTCTCCCCCTGAACATCTGCAGGAGGTTGCAAACAGCTCCGCACTTCCCACACCAGACAAAGGTACACGGTTCTTGCCATCGCCTAGACAAGTGGAATAACGCGAGAGAAAAAATAAGTGGAGTTTTTTAAAATCACCTTACTCTTGTGTTCTGAGCTGGCAATTGACTGCTGGGCAAGGGACTGCCCTGGGCAGGCAGCTTTAGCCCAGAAACTGGGGATGTTTTTAATAGTTGCTCTGTTAGCTCCACCCCAAACGCTGCCAGCCTTCCCCGCGTTCGTGCCTTTAACGAGACCAACAGATTAGCCAAGATTCAGGTTCTTTACAGAGCACTGCAACTCATAAATGCTTGAAACAGAGATAGCAACAGATGGACAAGCAGCGGGAAGGCAAAGGGGCAAACCAGATATTCCAGCTTTGGTGATGCTGAAAGTTGGATAACATCGACAATTCAGTCCCAACACAGGGAAAAGGAAGAGGAGCAAAGATCTAAAGGAAGAATGGGGAAACTCTGGATTCATTTAGTCCTGCTTTTGAGGGGAAGTGGCTGCTGACCACTGTAGCTGCTCTGAAGGCTGCCCACCAGGCACGCTGCCTGCCTCTCCTTCATCCCCACCGCAGCAGAAGCCTCAAAGCAAATGAGCAGGGAGGGGGTTGGCACGTCCTCAAACCTGGGTTTAACATCAACATGGTGGAAGATGAGACTCCCCCTATGAGACCACACAGTGAGAACTCACAGGCACGGGGGTCAGAAACCATGCCTGAGCCAAGTCACAACACAGCATGTGCCATTTGTGCTGGTACTTCTCAAGCCTCCTTGACCAAACTCCCTATCTCTGTGCCACACCCGACTGCAGGTCTGGACTGCCAGGGAACTCGCCCAAAGCAAAGCCAAAGTGCTGGCAGCATCTTGGGCAGAGATGGAAACTGCAAGGTTGGCACACACATATTCAATCACGTTCACAAGCTAGGACTTGTCAGCAGAAATTCAAATTACAGCCAGCATTTTAGGCCTGCAAAAGCCATAACTTCTGTGCTCTCAGGCTTTATGAGTGTCCTATAAGGCCACACAGGCTGGAAAAGCTTTGTGCAGGACCTTTAACCAGCTCCAGGTCTGTTGGCAGATGGTTCCTCTATATCACCCTGCAGAAGACAAGTGTCACTCTGGTTTCTGCAGAAACCACAAGCTGGAGAAGCCAGCCCCTTGCACCATCCCTCATTTTCCCATCCAAGGCTGTGCAACCTACTTAACTCCGTTGAAAACTATTTCTTTACTTCTTGCTGCAGAAAACACAGGCAAGGCAATGCCCCAGCGCTACCAAGCGCTGAGAGGTTGTGAAGGAAAGGCAGCAGCACTCAGTGCGTTACTTTACCCAGAATAAAAATGAACCTTGTGCACCATCTTGTAATAAGCAGGTCCTGCTGTTGCCAGAGACCAGGCCAGAACTTGGCTCTCCCTGCTGCCAAACCCCAGGCTGCTCTAGATCTACTGCAGCAGGACCAGATGGCAGCAGAACTGGCCTCAGCAAAGGGTTAAGGCCCTGGCTCATGGCTGGGTTTGTCAGAGCACTCCAGGCTGCCTTCAAACCCCACTGCCCAGAGATGCAAGATACCTGTTTGAGATACGTCCCCAGGGACAAGCAGCCCCTGTGCCACCATCAAGGCAGGAGGAAGAGGACAGCACAAAATGCACCCAAGTAGCTCAGTACCTGCCAGTGGACACATTTGGTCCCTCACACTAAAAATTCCCAGGTGGCTTTGCCAGGTTCCTTGGAGGAAGATGGATAACAAAACATTACTGAGATTTTCCAGTAGCCACCGTGTAAAGTCAGTAAGTAGCACACACATCTGAACTGCAGCAGAGGGACATTAAAAACCCTTTATCGGCCTTTTCTGCATTGGAAAGGGCATAAAAGGAACAGTCCCACACTGCTGCTCTGGACCGATCAAAGTTAATGAGCTGAGTGTACATTAAAAGGACAACATAGAACACATCTGCTTTAATGACATCTCTTCTC
>JANHFX010017282.1:15463-27795 GCA_027560015.1 Chloroceryle amazona
GCCCTTCTTGGCATTGACCTCCCCACCTACTGCACAAAGCACAGGCTCTGGGAAAGCTCCAGACAGCAACTCGGGCTGGGGGGAACGGACGGACACACACAACAGGGCAGCAGTGAGGAGGGCAAGGGCCAGCTTGAGCACAAACCATTTGCAATCACCCACCAGCCACAGATTTGCCCCCAGGGTAAAGAGCAGGGACAAGCTACATCTTGCTGGATTCCTGTGAACTGATGGGAGCTGTCAGTACATGCTCTGATGCCAGCTGCTGCCTCAACTCCCATCTCCACACCAAGCAGTATTATCCCCAGTACCAGCTAATGGTCTTTAAACCTGGCCCCAGAAATGGAATTTCCTCACCTGGTGTAAACACCCCCATCATTAGTAAGGGGCAGATTCAGTGTCAACCCAAAAGAGCAGCAACCAGCAGCGAGACAGATCAAAGACTGATCCAGGCAAGGAGCTGGGATTAAATGCAGATGGAGAACAAATGGGGTAGAGGGGGTGTGGGGGGAGACCCCAAATGAGGCTGGTCAGGCTAATTAAGTGCAGGCAGGACCCTGATGCCCTTTGCAGGGGGAGGACATGGGAGTGATGCTATGGGAACTGATTTGGGAAATTCATGACAAACCAGCACTTCCCCCATCCTTGGCACAGTCCCATTTTCTTAGCACTAGCAGAGCTGGTCTGTAGAGGTTTTGCCAGGCTTGTTCAGATCCAGTCTCAGGCCAGGAATCTGTTTTCAGGGGCTCTGAGAGCTCGGTTTCTGATGGGTCTATTTGGGTTTGAAGGAAGGATTAGCTTCCTTCAAATTTGGGACTGAACTCCTCTACAATCCCACAGCTGAAATGTCACCTTCTCTTGCTTTTAAAAGTAAAACAACAACAAAACCCAAACAAATCCCCCCTCGCTTCCTCTGCAAGATTCAATCTGTCCAACAATTTGCTAATCTGGAGCTCTGGAGCAAATTCAGCTAGGCCTTCGCGAGGGATTTGCAAGCTCTGAGGCATCTGCACTTTGGTTTCCAGGCACATGGTCTGCCCCAAAACTGTTGCTGAGGCACCTGATCTCAGGACTGGCTTACAGAGCCATAACACACCCATAAGGACCTGCACAGAGCTAGGGACTTGCAGCCACCTCCACCATGCCACAGCCCATCCCTTAAGAGCTCTGAGCAACTGCTGACAAGTGACATCCCCTGGACACAAGCCTGTAGCATTGGGGACAGGCTGCACCAGTTGGGCCAATGCTTTAATCAGAGCTAGATCTGGATTCTCTGCTGTCATCTTACTGGGTGACCTTGGAAAAGCCAGCTGGGGTAGAATACAGCCTGCCCGGGAGAGGATGACAAGGCAAGCCAAGATGAAAGGATCAGGATGAAAAGGTAGTTGAAAAGTCACTTACAAAGGTATTTACCAAGAGAAGTGCTTGGCTTTCCTACCCCCAACAGACACTGAGTGACCTCAAAAAACAGTTACCACCCCACTCAATTTACAGTAAACATCTTCCTTCTGTGTGTGCAGCTTATTTTACGCATTCATAAAGCACGGGTCCAGCACACCCTGGGGCTGAGCTGGGGCAGCAGGAGGTTGCAGAGACCTAATGTTCTGTGAACAACAAACTTTCCTCCCTATTTCCAGCCCTTCTCCCAAGCTGCAGGCACTGTCCCGTCTCCGAATGCCACTCCAAGCCCCTTCGCTGCGGGCAGAGGTTCTGCTTTCCCCCTGCAGCCACAATCCTGAACCACCCCACTGGAGCCTGCTGTTGGGTCACCCTCCTGAGAGGCTGTAGGGGAGAAGTGGGCTGCTCTTCTCCCCACAGAGGTACCCACCAGCTGCAAGCTCTTCCTGAGGACAATACATAGATGTCATCATGATTTTCAACCTCTTCCTAGGAGGTGAGCTGCATAAATGCCTCAGGCCCTTGTGTTTCTCAGCATAAAGGGCTGCCTGCCCTTGCAGGGAGCAGCCAGAAACCCTCATCCCAGCAGCTGCTTGTCCCCTATCGAAGCTGAGGGAAACTGAGGCATGGAAGCAGCACTGTGTGAGCACTCCTGGTCTGCTGCCACAAACAACTCCTAAGGCTGCTCCATGACAGGTAGGGCAATCCAAGAAGGCTTGAATGCTGGTGTTTTGGATGGCACTAGAAGAAGAAATAACATTCAGACTGGAACAAAGGAGAATTAGCTCATCAGGGCAGAGTGGTCAGAAAGAAAGATTGAAAGCAGCCCTGCGCTCCCCTTTGTCCCATGCAGGGCACCTGTCCATGCCCAGGCGTTGCATGGGCTGGTAGAAGGAAGCACCTTTGCACTGGTTTGTCCACAGCAGGCACCCAGGCGCGGCTACTGTAAACTTCAGCCCTACTCCCAACACTGTAAGCACAGGATGAAAATCTGACTGTGTTTCAGAGATGTCCCTGGTCCCTCATGTTCACCGCTCGACACCAGGTGCAGGCTGCCTGAGAGTGTCAAGCCCCTAGGAGCACGCAAACATGTCCTGGCCCTCCTTGTTTGCGCCGTCCATCCTAGCTGGTTACCCTGGGAAGGGTTAAACCAACCTGCTGCTGTTTGGTGGGGCTAAGCCAGCGCTGGAACAGCCTTGTTCCTTTACCTTTAGGCGTGGAAGAAGCAGCGGAAGAGGCCATGCAGCGCTTGGCAGCACATCTCCAGGGTCCTTGCAGAGACTGGGCAGGTCAGGCTGCCCAGAGGAAAAGGTGTCCAGCAGCCAGGGGCAGAAGGTGGATGAAAGACATGAGGTCTGCAGCCCCACTGGGGAATCCTCCGCAGCAAACAGGTGCACAGGGAGATGTGAGAGGAGACAGAAATCTTCTGTTGGGTGAGCTCACTAGCTGGACAGGGCAGCTGGGAACAGAGAGGAGCTGTGCTTCTGCCTTTTTTTGCAGGTTTGCTGTTGCCGGGGAGAGGTTTTAGGCTGTCATCCAGCTAATTCACACCAGAGAGACAAGCACTTGAATTAGTTCCATTATCTGTGCCCAGCTAAAGTGGACAAAGGATTAAAGTGTACTGAGCACCACCACCGTGATTTGCATCTCAGAGCCCCTTCCCACAGGCCCCCTCCACTCCCAGCCTTTTTTTTTTTTTCTTTTTGGCCGTGAGCCAGGCAGCATAACAGCCCTGTTTACAGAACTGATGCCTAGGTTAATATTGCAAAAGACTTCATCAAAGCTTTTAGCGGCTACCGAAGCAGAAGTATCTAACCACGGGCCATGAGACCGGGCTGTGCACACAGGGGATGAGCCTCCCGCGCCGCACACGCAGCCACGCGCTCACTGCCCTCCGTTTGACCACCTCCGGTCTCAGCCTGAGGTATGGAACCAACTTTCTGCCACCATGGCATATTTGAAATAATGAGCAAAATCAAACTATTATTAATTTTTAAAGCTGCACACAAAACTCAAAATGCAGATATTGTTTTAGGGAAGAGTCACTATTTGAGAGTTAACTAAGTGTTGCACTCTGCAGTGACCTTAGGGGCACTTTTGTTTGAGCTCATCCAGCTGCCAAAGATCATTTTTTTTCTAATGCATGTTTATTCACGTGGAGAGGATGGGGACTGCTATTGCTATATGTTTCATGCTGCCGGTCTCAAACCTGGGAACCCTCAGAAGAAGCTCTAAAACTGAACAGTGCTAAAGCAAAAGCCTATCTGAAATCACTGGATCCTAATTAATTAATGGCTTTAAAAATGTTTTTTCACCACTAGCCCTTTGTCAGTAGGTGCAGTTTTCCTGAAAGTCTCACCCTGAGCTCTGCTGTGACACGCAAGCTTTGTAAGTTTTTATTTTTCTTGGCATTTGCAGCATTTTTCCTTCTCTTCTCAGCACGAGGACTGAATGACCTTAGCAACTGCCAGCAAGGGGACTCCATATGATGAAAGCAGGTGAAAGGGAAAATAAGGGCGGGACCTAGGTAAGGCCAATTCATACCTCAGAGGAGGTGTGGTCCTGATCTGTACCTTGCTGTGGTCAGAGTCTTGTGAAACATAAAAGGGGAAGGCAGTTTTCTCAAGCAAGCTATTGCCAGGATCCTGTAGTGAGAAGGGAGGCGCTAGAAGACATGCAGAGCAAGAAGTCTACAGTGTCAGCTGCAGAAGGTGTGGGACACACCGGTGTTTCTGAGTCTTGGGAATAGCATCAGCTCTTCTCTGTAGGCCCATTTGCTGGGCTGAGGGTTGCATGGTAGCTGCCTTCCTTTCCCCAGCAGCCTTTCTTAGGAGGACAAAGAGGCCGTCATGTTCCAAGGAGGAGCAGCAGCACGCAAAGCTGCCAAGCCCCAGGACCAGGGGTGGGCATGGATGGTCCTGCTCGCCACAGTGCTGCTGCAGGGGCTGACGCTGGGCTTCCCCTCCTGCATCGGTGTCTTCTTTAAGGACCTCCAGCATGAGTTCCAGGCCAGCAACAGCGAGACGTCATGGTTCCCATCCATCATGGTGGCCGTGCTGTACGGAGGCGGTAAGTAATGTCTGCAGGGAATGGTCTCCACCACCTCCTGCGGTGCTGCTGCTGCTTGAGGAGCTGTAACGAGGGCACTTGTAATATTTCATTAAGGTAGATGGTGGAAGGGACTGGGAGGCCTGAACAACCTGGCTGGGTAGCAGCACATGGCATCTACCAGCCATTTTGATCCATGCCTGCACAACCCAAAACTAAGTGTCCACAGACACCAAGCTCCCTTTTGCTGCTCTCAGAGACAACCAAGACCCTTGGTCATAGGAGGTGAATCTCTTTTTTCAGCCCAGATTCTCCAGACCAGCACTAACTTCGTTATTTCCCATAGCAGCTCTTTGAATAAGCTGGCAGGTAGCACTGGAGCTTGGGTGCTTTCTTGACTCATCTTCTGTCTATAAGAACATATCTCCTTCCATATGTTAGACTACAGCTGTGTCCTTCATGGCTGAAAAGATGCCAAAACCCAAGCTCCTCTGGGCTGCTTACTGAGGCAGGGTGTTAAAAGCAGCTCCTTGGGCAGTGGCATAGGATGCACACCCAAGAAGGCATCAGGGATTAATGCAGAATGTGGGTCAGGTGGCACCCTCCACAGCAGGGAGGATGGAAGGAGGGTTGTGCTTTGTAGCCAGTGGAGTGAATCACTGGGTTTTTTTATTCCCAAAGAAAACACGAGAGCTGCACAGGACAGGGTCCTCAGTTCCCCTACCTAGACGTGTATTTCAGCACAGGAGTGAAAAGCAAGTCCCTAGCAGCTCAAGGACTTCCCAGGGAGCTGCTCACATTGCTGCTGACCCCTCCAAGTACAACTCCCATGCTTATCTGGTAAGCACACTACCCAGACCCCACCTAGGCAAAAGAAGCAAAATACCCAGTGACGCCCATGTATCTGAGCTGCTCCCTTGGTTCATACCTGGCCCCTCCAATGCTGGTGAGAGGTGACACTACAATATGAAGGGGAAAAAAAAAAACAGCAAAGCCCTGAGTCATGCTGATGTGAAGGCAGTAGCAGGTTCAGTCTCTCCTGTGCAGAACTCGGCCGACAGCCACTTGACATGGGAGACAGTGTGCACCTCAGCAGAAGCAGTTGTGTCCAGAATTGCAAGGTGCAGATGGAAAGAAACCTCAGGGAGGCAACTATAGGAGGAATTATCACTGAAGGTCAGCAGAAATAGAGCAGTGTCCTTGGGACTTTACATCTGGAAGCTGCTGGGTTTTCCCTGTGCTGCCTTCCATCGATGCCCTGTGGTCCTGCTGTGGTTAGTGGGAAGGAGCCGAGTGGCACCTGCTGGCTCTGGGAAATGGTCTCAGAAGCAGCTCACTCCCAACATGTCCGGGAAGGACGAGCCTGGTGCTATCCACAAGAAAACACCAACTATCCTATCTTCTTTCATGAAGTAATTGTTTTGTAGGAGGATAGAACCACAGGAAAAAGTAATATAAAGACAGCCAACAAATAGATCCCAAAGTTATAAAATAGACAAAGAAAGAATAGCCTCATGTTAATTATATTCACCAACAGCCTTTGCTAGGGCGTAGCCAGTGAATTCCCACAGAGTTGTTACTTTGCTTGCCAGTTACATATCTCCTGTCCCAGGCTGTTAGAGCAGGGAGTGCTTGGTCTTGTCCCCCAAGAGCATAAGGCAGGAGTAACAATCATGAACCAGGAGGGGAAAAAAACAAAACAAACCCAACAAAACAAACAAACAAAACCAGAATGAAAAGACTACCTCTCAGGCCAAGCATGTATGGCTTTTGCTGCAGCCTCTGACTCAGGTTCTGCAGTTCCATCCATCCTCTTGGCACTAAAACCTTTCACAAAGTTGCATTCTGCCATGTCACCAGCATCTCTTAAAGGTGCATCTCTCTTTCTTTCTCTTTTTTTTTTTTAATTCAGAGGAACTGAAAGGGGAAAAAAAAAAAACAAATCTGTTGCAAAAACTGGTCCACAGGAAGGGGAATGGAGAGAGCAGCCCATTCTCAGAGCGGTCAGGGCAGTGAGGAGGTCCTGTGCAGGAGAGCCAACCTCAGCACCACTGAGCTAGGGAAGGGCACAGTGCAAACAATATCTCATAACTTAGCAAGGCAAACATATCTGATGACCCATGCTGTGTTCCTGGATAAAAGCAATTAATGAATACTTTGCTCTAAGAATCATTTGAGAGACCTCAGGATTCCCACAGCTGCCTACAAAAGGGGAGTTCAGGCCCTTACAAGTTCCTGCTCCTAGATATTCATGCACACGTAACTCTTTGGACCTGCACTCATACAAACAAAGCACTTTTTTGGGTATTATTTTTTCAGAGAAAAGCACAAAAGCCACAGCCTGCTGATGAAATAATGTTTGAAACCTAGAAAGCAAATTTTCAGGAACAAATGATGAAAAATCCATGTGATTTTTAGAGCCAATCTCATTACTTTGGAGTCTTCGAGTTATGACTTCTGGCTTGTTGGGTTGGTTAAACAGCAGTACCATCCTTAATGTCTTCTTCAGGAGGAAAAACAGTCCAGCCACTGGTTTGCTGAACACTTTTTCAAAAGCCAGTTGAAGCCTGAGGTGAAAATCTCCCAAGTAGATCAAAATACAGACAGCCTCTCTCCTAATTTTAATAGCATTCCACTGTTCACTTGACTATGTGGACTTTATTTCAAATCAGATGTTGATTTAGGTGGCAAATATGCCACAGGTTATTTTCCCTACACTGATTGACTCCTAATTCTGAAACTTACTCATTTTGTATTTGCTTATATAACCTTCAGCATTCAGAAAAGGGAAAAAAAAAAAAAAACCACAATAAAACCTGGAAAACCTTGAGGATCCTCAAAGGAATACCTTCAGGTGCCCTTCAATCAGAGCATGCAGAGAGAAGCATGTTTCCCACAGATGGTCTGGAGGTCTGAATTAATCTCTTCTACCCCAAAATGAGGCTTGTGTCCTCTTGGAAGTGGACACGGTCAAAGTTGCCCACCTCTGCCCAGGTACGCCAGGATAGGCATGTGTGAAGAGCTGTGCTGACAGTAACATCTGATGATTTGTCTGGGAAAGACATCGCGCTGCTGGGAAAGACAGCTGCAAGACTCCACAAGCTGCAGCTTGGATGCTACTGCCTGAAGCTTAGATTGACTCCCATGTAGGCATGAATATACCTCTCCAGCCGTTTCCAAATAATCCTCCTCAGTGACGTCTATTTTTTCCCATTCTTGATCTAGTGCAGAGTCAGCCTGCCTTCTCTTGCAAGGAGTTTCACCTAGGTAGCAGCACCAAGGACAATTTAGGAGATTCTGTGGCAGAATGTTTGAAAAAACACAGTGGAATGAGAGTGGAAATAAACAGAAATACCACCCTGCCTGACATCTCTTACTCATCTTCTGCTTGTTCAGATCATTCCCATGATTTATATCATGAGAGAATAGAATTACACTTGAAGGCCCTTCTTCCATTCCATTAGTTTTAACTAAAATCCACTAAAAGGAAGCTTAGAAATCCTACCTAGTGACCAAAAACCAAGCAGGCCACAGGAGCCTTCCCCTCAGCTAACAAGCTGACCATGCACTTGGGAGGATCAGGGGCTGTATTTTTCTCTTCCTGGATCCTCTATCACATTGTGCTGCTGGAACAATCCTCGGGGTCTCTGGACTAAATTTGATACCTGCAGCAGCCCAGCAGGTATGAAACAGCTCCTTCCTCCCTAACTGCTTCTCTTTTACTGCTTTGCTTCCAGGGCCTCTCTGCAGCATCCTGGTGAAGCGATTTGGCTGCAGGTTTGCTGTGATGCTGGGAGGCCTGCTCAGCAGCATGGGCATGGTGTCCAGCTCCTTCTGCAAGTCCATCAGCCAGCTTTACCTAACAGCTGGCCTCATCACCGGTAAGCACCAGCAAACAGCAGGAAATCCCAGCTCCTGAGCTTGACTGGAGAGACAGGAAATGGTGAGAGATCCAGCTAAGTGCTCCCATTTTTCCACTCATCTGTGAAATAGGACAAATCAGAAGCCCCAGAGTGCAGCAGGAACCATATAGCAGCTGGACCTGCTCTTCTCACCCCTTTAGCACACACCTCATCCAGCTGAGCTCACTGGAAAGCCCCTCTCTCTGGAAAAGGCTGCAGGTCTCCAGGGGACAAAGATGTCTGGGTTTTCTAGTAGCTTCTCACCTTTTTGTCTTTGAAGAAGAGAGGTTTGGGTTTTTTTTTTCAATCTTGGAGTGTAATGAGTTGAGCCCAAATTCCCTGGGCTTGCATTTCACCACTCCAAATCTGGGGAAATCTGGAGACATCTTTTTCTAACAAAAGAACATGTTGGTATTGAACAGAAGTGAAAGATGGGAATTTCTCCTTTCAAAATATTAACTCTTGCTCTTTTCTAACAAAGATAAATTAATGTATTCACCCAGGTCACTTTGAGATCAATCCTGTTGGATTTTGCAAGCTAAGCTGTGTCTACTAGAGAGAAAAACCAGTAACTCCCTGAGCCCCGATGAAAGCGTCAGGGAGGCTGCAGCGCTTGTTGCATGCAGCATAACCCCCGAGTTCTGAAAGAACAATTCCATTCCAGTCTGAGGAACGGCAGCATGCCCCAGACGAATGTCAGCTCAGATCAGTATATTCCAAATACCCAAGAGTACAAGTAGTTTAATTTATGCACAACATCCTTCTTCATCCCTTGTGTGGGGCCTTAGAGTATTATTAATCATTAGGTGTTGTGCAGCCTGGCAGGTGAGGAAGTGCTTCAGTAGCAGGTGAAGTCATCTATAGGTCCACCCTGGATTTGGGCTCTTTCCGCCCTTTAAGACAAAGCAGAGGACTCATGTACTGTCATTTTCTCTTTCATTCCTTTAGGTCTGGGATTGTGCTTCTGCTTCCAGGCAGGAGTGACTGTGCTGGGCTACTACTTTGTACAGTGGAGAACTCTGGCCAATGCCATAGCATCCACTGGGGTCTCTCTTGGCTTCACGCTGTGGCCACTGCTTTCTCAATACCTGCTGGATGATATGGGCTGGAGAAACACTTTTCTTATCTTTGGAGGAATATTATTGAACTGTTGTGTTTGTGGAGCCATCATGAGACCAGTTCAGCTTGCATCGGGGTCACTAATACAGTCACCGAGGCCTGAAGAGGAGCCAGGGGAAAGAGCAGAAGAGGCACAGCTGTCCAACGGAGCATCTTCTCCCCACCCTGAGCTCCAGCAGCACACCAGAAGGACTGCATGTTTCCAGCTGCTGCAGAAGTACCTGGCTTTTGACATTTTCTGTCAAAACAAAGGTTACCAGATTTATACTATTGGAGTGACCTGGATGATGATGGGCTTTGTATTACCCCACGTCTACCTTGTGCCTTATGCCATCCAGAATGGGGTGGAGGAACGTAGGGCAGCCCTCCTCATCTCCGTTATTGGGGTCATTAACATCTTCATACGCCCTTTGACAGGGCTGCTCTCGGGACACAGATTTTTCACAGGGAGACGCATCTACCTGTTCAGCCTGGCCGTGCTCCTCTGCGGGCTCAGCAATTTCATTTGTGTCATTTCAGCCAAGTTCGGTGTGCTCATCACCTACTGCGTCATCTTCAGCATAGCCATGAGTGGCATTGGAGCACTCACCTTCCAGGTGCTGATGGATGTGGTGGAGATGGACAGGTTCTCAAGTGCTCTGGGGCTCTTCACCATACTGGAGAGTATCACTCTCCTCATCGGACCCCCTCTCACAGGTGAGAGAAGCCACTAAAGCAGGCTGGGGGAAAAACTGGTTGTTTAGACACTGGTGACAAGTGTTTGGGAACATAAAGAGGAGAAATATGGGAGCTTCCAAACACATGCAGGCAGGTGAGTTATCCAGCAGGTGAGTTATCCAAAGGGAGCAATATAAAAGGGAGAGTGGGAAAGGGATGATCGGCTCCTTCTCACCAATGAAGGAAGGTTATTTCTGCAGCTGCCCAAGTGTCAGCGCAGCAACAGCAGACAGTGAAAGAGTTACCCACTTGGTGGGCAGCTTTGATGGGTATGGGAGTGATAGGAACGTTCTTCCAGTGAGTGGCAAGACACAGAGAGGCATTACTGTGGTGGGATCTTGCTATGAACTCTCTCACTGCTTTGCCAGTTTGCATTGTTTCATCTATGAAGTCTCAAGGAATTGTGAACATCCCATTAAACACATTAACTGTGATTAGAATTAGGACCTGTCCCTACATTATTCAAGAGCTTTATAGTAAAAGCTGCTGTTCTCTCTTTTTCCCAAGTTCTAACGTGTACTGATTTTTCTCTGGAGACAAGAACAGAGCTAGTTACAATCCCCAATCCAATAAATTATTCACAGATTGCACATTTCACTCCAAATGCTGCTAAGTGTCCTGTCCAAGATGCACCTGCTCCTGCAGTACAGCAGCAAAGTCAAAAGACTAAAACCAAAAAATATGAAGCTGAGCATGAATCTTCAGCTCAGGCTTTAGGGCTCTTCAGCAGATAATGAACTATGTGCTATTGCTCAGAAAAAGAATGTCTGTTCTAAGAATGGGATGATGACACCCCCCATGTTTCACCCCCCAATGCTTCCCTAGCATTAGTGTGTCTGTCACTTATCTCAAAGCGCAAAGCAGGTCTTTTCTTGGCCATCTCTGACAGGAGTGGCAGATGGACAAAACAAAGTACAGTAAAAGCAGCACCGTTTCTATTTGTAGTTCTAAAACCTTCCTTCTAAAGGAAAGCACACTATGAAAAGAAACATCACCCATCTTTACTGAAGAACATAGGGACACAAACATTATTCTGATTTCTCTGTGTATTGAGAATTACTTTATACAGAAGCAGAAACATCACCTGGGTGGTGACTGCAAAAGAAAACCCAACCAACCAACCCCCGGCATCTAGAGAAGTTAACTCATGAATGCTTATCCTTTATATATGGCAGTTTGCTGAACGATTTAGATTTAACAGTGATGTAAATGTCACCCAGTTGCCTTTAGTATTCATCTTCTCTTTGATTAAGCTGTGGCTTCTATTTCAGGTCTCCTGGTAGACATAACTAGTGATTTCCGCTATGTCTTCTACAACTCCAGCTTCTTCCTGATATCAGCTGCATTATTCATGGGGCTCAGCTTCTGTGCTCTGGAAAAAAAGAACAAATTGAAAGAGGCTTCAAAAGTACCTTTGGATAATCCTTCCAAGTATCAGTACAGTGAAATGCCAACTGAACCACAGTCTGAAAGTCAATCCCCTCCAGCAGTCATGTACATCACAAGCATATGAAAAGAAAAAAGGGGGAAAAAAAATAGAAAGAGGAACACAAAATAATTATGTGGCCTGGACAAAGATACACAAGGCCCAGCACTGGTGGCAGATGAGATCACAAGCATCTGCTTTCCACAACTGTCATCATCCTTCTGCCCTGCACTTGTACTCCACAGGGCCATGCCACACTCCATGTGAGCGATCCGGACCACGGGCTGAGCCCCGAACCCAGTGCCAGCCAAAGAGGTGAAGGATAAATAGAACTGTGCTTTCCTAAAGCAAACCATGGGGTAAGACCTGTGGTCACCAGCAACACAAACCCTGGGTCAGTTTAATTGGTTTAAGACGGTGCTTTTAAGAATTGACTGGAATTTCACACGCACACTTAGCTGGTAGCACTGGACAATACGCGGTATCGGCCACGCACAATGGCAGTGCTTTCACGAAGAAGGATTATTGCCTTGTCTGAATGTGCAGTTTTGGTGCAGATTCCATGAAGTTTCCTGCTTGCTTCCCATGTTGTGGGTAGCAGGACACTTTCCACAGGAAGTGTGTTGTTATTTTCCACATCTCTAAATGTTATATGGAGGCTTCGGGGGGGGGGGGGGGGGGGGGGAAGAACCAAGCCAAGTCTTAAAAATAAAAAATTTTCT
>JANHFX010017283.1:0-47693 GCA_027560015.1 Chloroceryle amazona
TCCTTGCTGTGTGGGGTCATAGAATCATTTTGGTCAGAAGAGACCTTTAAGAACGTCAAGGCCAACCAATAACCCAGCACGGCCAGGTCACCACTAAACCATGTCCCTCAGTACCATATCTCCGTGGCTTTGAAATCCCTTCAGGGACTGGGACTCCACTGCCCTGGGCAGCCTGTTCCAAGGGTTACCTTGTTATAGAAGGAGATCAGGTTAGGCAGGGCCTGCCACTCGTAAAGCCATGAACTGGCTGGGCCTGATCACCTGGTTTTCCTGTATATGCCTTCTGATGGTACTCAAGATGATCTGCTCCACGACCTTCCCCAGCCCTGAGGCCAAGCTGATGGGCCTGTAATTCCCCAGATCCTCCTTCCATCCCTTCTTGTAACTGGGTGTCACCTTTGCTAACTTCTATTTCACTGGGACCTCCCCAGTTAGCCACGACTGCTGATGAATGATGGAAAGTATTTTGGTGAGCACTTCTACCAGCTCCCTCAGCACCTTTGGGTGATTAACTTGAGAGACCAATATAAATGAAGCCACAGAGATGCTAAATTAAGTTTTTTGGAACTTACACTGAGGAGCTAGGACAAGTTCCTTCACAATATGCCAGTTCAACAGGTTCAGGAGATTCACAGTCACCGTGGCGGATCACAGTTTTCTTGCTGGAAGGTTTGCAGTTTGGAGCTTCATAAAAAGAGAGGGAGGAGAGAAACACGTATTTCAGATCTCTAGAACTAAATTAATTCTAAAAGAATTTCAATGTGTGTGATGTCTGACTATTGAGAGTCTGCAGTGTGTGACCCAGGGGGTGGATCCTGTGTCATGTGGCTGGAGTTTTCAGGGTATTGTCTGGTGTGAGCTCTACAGTGTCTCTGGAAGATAAGGCAGAGGCTTGAGCATTAGTGGTTTGAGTTGTGTTCAGTATCAGAAAAAGAAATTTGGGTTTTCCTTTGAAGAAGTAGTGAAGCACTGGCTCTTGGGAAATAGAACAAGAGAACACTGAGGGAGCGAGGAATCTCCCATCCGCTCGAAGATGGTGAGGAGAGGAATACAGCACTCTTCAAGCAGACAAGACAAACAGCAGTACTTACGTTTGCATTTTATGCAGCAGCCATCAGGAGTAGTCTCTGTTTCATTCTTTGTGAAAGTAAAGAAGGAGGATTTGTATTAATGTACAGATAACAATCAGGAGTAAGATTACAAATTAGAGTTACTGATACTGGGCAGAAGGCTCCTCTCTGATGAGCACTGAACGAAATGATGGATGATTTACTGTCCCCACCACAGAAGTCTTGAATCCTTGTAGCCTCATGTAAAAATACTGATATTTTCTTATTACTAATGTTACAGCAAGAGTATTTAACTCTTTAGATTTTCCTGTAACTTTACTGAAAGCAGCTTGTTGTATTTCCCCCCCCTTGTTCTTTTAAAGTGCGTTCAGTCGATGAAGAAGGGATTAAAACTTACAGGATCACACTCTCCTGGTTCGTACACGGGGCACACTTTTTTACTTTGGACTGCAACAAATTGATCTTCAATTTTTTCACATTTGTAATGGCTGCAATTATCCAGTGGCAGGATCTCATCAAGCTAGGATTTTTGTAAGAAAAACAAAGAATTTTATTTTTTGTGTTTGAGTATAGTATGTTACTTTAAATCAGTCTGTAGTTTCATTATTAGTTAGATTTTTAATAGTAAGGGCTGTGAGTTGATTCTGAGTTGTTCTAACCTGTCTTGGCTACTAAGGAGATCTGAAAATGAAAGGAATACTTACATTGAGCACGTGAACAGTGGTGTTACTCAGTCTGATTTTGCAGGCTACTTCAATACACTTCCCACAGCACTCTCCATCCTCAATCATATATTCATAACCCTACTCACGGGGAGATGAAAGAGAGTGTGTTGGGATGGTGTTGGAGAATTCCCATCTCCCTGTAACCGAGGGCTGACTGGCCAGCCCAGAGCATTTGAACTCACCAGTGGGCAAGATGTTTCACATTGAATTGTTTCGCAGTGCATGAGGTTTTCCTCAGTCACTGGATCTTTTGTGGAGGTGCAGGTACATTTCTTACATGAATCGATTACTGTTGACATTCCAACCTGGAAAACAGAAAAATAATTCAAATGTTCAAGTAATGATGTTCGGTTAATAATTCAAATAATGTTCAATATTTCAGAAATAATTAAAGTGGTTTCTATCTCATGTATTGGCAGAGTTGAAAGCATTGCTGAGAACCATTAAGGCTGCTGAAATGCAAGTGCAACGGGTTGTTCAACGCTCTCCAAACATAAAGTTGTTTGGCTTTATGCCTTGCAAGAAAGCACACACTAGGAGGAAACTAAATGAAGCAACATAGAGTAAATTACTAAAACACAGGTAAGACTGGTTTGTATTGCCTCATTAATTTACCAGCTTTTCAATGCTCCTTTTAAGAATCTTTTTTCCCTTTGAGTCATGCTCAGTGGTTATAAAAGAATTATACTTTACAGAGATTAAAATTATTGGGTACAGATGCAGATGCATAAACAGAGATAGTGATTTACACACAGATTTTAGCCTTTCTGAAATGTGTCCTGAAAAGCTCCGTGATCCGATTTTAGCAAAAGATTTAGGTATCAATAAAGCAAAAATCTTGGCTTTATTTCTGAAGGTTCTCTGGGTTTATTTCAAAGAGTGGTTGAATTTGGGCTATTCATCAGCATGTTTGAAAAAGACATTGATTTTACAAGGGGGAGAGAGTTTCCAAAGAATCACTAAAAATGGTACATATTTTTGTGCTGCGTGTTGAGGAATGATGGTTGTCACTGTTCTGTGACATAAGGAAAAAAACTAACTGCCAGTTAAGGGCTAGAGGTAAACAAATACTGGGGAAAAGAACTTTCTCAAAGCCTTATCTTGGTAGAAAGGGTGTACATTGCACTTCCAACAACACACCACTGGAGGCATAATGTTCTCACCATGTACACGGTGCCATTCATCAGACAGGTGTCAGGCATTCGTCCTGAAAAACAACAAAAATAATAATTGTGGGGTAAACTTAACCTGCAAGGCTTCCTCAGAAGTCAAGATGTTATCAGGTTCTGTTAGTAACACAGATTGTGGAAAAGTTCAATCCCCCTACATGCTTAGACCTCATATTTACTATAGCTGGATGTTTAAGTGAAGTTTCTTTTTTGAAATGAGCTAGAAGAGTTGAGGAGAAATGGCTTCAAACTTGAACTATGAATGAAAAACTTTTTTTTTTTTTTCTTTAGAACTTTTTTTTCTACTTTCCATTTTGATATTAGGTTCACTTCAGATTAAATTAATTGTTTCCAGTTTGAACCCTAGAAATCCAATAACCTTCAAAGGTGTTTTTTGTTTTGATTCTTGATGGCCTCTCCGGTGATGGCTTGTAGGGAAGACTGACTCTGAGTGGAGAAAAGGTATTTTGACCAGGGACATATAAATAACTTGACAACATGGCAAAGCCCCCTCATGTCTTTCACAAAACTACTTAAAACTTGGCTGTTCCTTTGTTTTGGCCATCCTGTTTTGGGCTTAATTTATGACTACCTTTTTATTCTTACATATATATATATAAAAATGTATGTCTATAAATAAACATAACTGCTGGATTTTAACATTTTTCTGAGCAATCAACAACAGCCGAAGTTTATTTTTCATACATTGCCAATGTAGTTACCTATCACATTTGCCTTTGCTTTGTGTCACTTAGTTTAATTAACTCTTAAGATTTCTGCTGATTTACTCTTATGTTTGAGTTTAGCTCCAGTTAGGTGGATGTTAATGTGCTCCAGTGTTACATTAATAACATTAAAATGCATTAATAACCCTGTGAATATAGATAAGGATGTAGTTAAGCTACACAGACCTCTTGAAAGTTGAGAGTAATACCCTGTTCTCCCACCCATTCCAATTCTCTTAGAAAACATCATTGAAAATAATGTTTTGTTATTTAAATAAACTTCTGATGCATATTTAGCTAAAAACTGATGAGTGTTCACTGAGCCAGAACAATTTAAGGGAGGTTTTGCTGTTATTGTGATACATATTAACAGAAGTGCAACTGTAATTTCCTAGAGTGTGTAGCCTGGTTTTCTATAGGTATAAAACTATTCATTTTCTTAATACTTACGACATTCATGTTGAGGACAGCATGGGTCTTCTGGTGATAATACAGGCACAGAAATAAATCCTGGCTCACAAACTTGTGTCTGATTTTTTTCACATGAGAGTGGCTGGCATTGTGCAGTAGCAGTGAGGGGGTCACAGACACACTGTTGGCATTTGCTTATCCAGCTCTCTCCAGCCTGAAAAGATGTAAATGATTTATTTTTAAATGCTCTCTCTCACCCTACTTATTCTGTTTCAACTTGAGATAGACCCTCAAAATTGGTAGGGAGTTAGCACGTGATTTCAGGCCATAGAAGCAGGCAAGGTGACAACAGTCACAGATTTTTTTCTTCTGTGTAGAAGGAATGAGTTTTAGTTGGTCTGCTTATTTCTATGATATTTAAATGTCTTTTATTTAAATAAAAAAAGCCTCTGCCATGGTATTACTGAGCTTTTCCATCTCCAGATTACCTAAAAGCTTTGTAATGTCAAGCTGAAGAATTGTGCACCATTGGGTCA
This sequence comes from Chloroceryle amazona, assembly GCA_027560015.1. Lineage (NCBI taxonomy): Eukaryota > Metazoa > Chordata > Aves > Coraciiformes > Cerylidae > Chloroceryle > Chloroceryle amazona. The sequence goes on from JANHFX010017283.1 coordinate 4,637, forward strand.
GTTGTAATATAGAATCAGACTGTTTTGTGTTGGAAGGGACCTTTCAAGAGCAGGGACATCTGCAACTAGAGCAGGTTTCTCAGAGCCCTGTCCAGCTTCACCTGGAATGATTCCAGGAATGGGGCATCAACCCCCTCTCTGGGCAACCTGGGCCAGGATCTTACCACTCTGTGTCAAAAATTCCTTACTTCTTTCTAGTCCATAACCAGCTTTGTTAATGAAACGTACAGAAGCTGATTTGAATTGGCTGTTAGAGGACAGAAATGGGGCTGGTTTTGCAATGGTCATATATTAGAAATTAATGAGAGGAACCACCTTTCGTGGAGGACTGACATCAATGCAGTTTCTTTCTACTGAAGTTGTGAGGGATGTTGCTGTGGTTGGTGAGGCAGAAGAAGGGGCACTTTCTGTGGTTGAGGCAGCTTGTGTTGTAGTTTCTGGGATGACTGGAGTGGAAGGAGTTGTGGGAGGACAGTGCCCCTGGAATGGCTCAATTTCGCATTCCTCGCTGCAAAGTGCATAAAAATTACAGCCAGCCTTGTCTGTTTTGTTGTAGACCATTTCCCCTGTAGAGAAAAAATTGGAGGAGAAATTAAAAGACCAATGACATTATTTGGGGGGGGGACCAAAATAAAAAAAAACAACCAAAAAAACCCCCAAGAAAATATTGTGAAAATATAAAATGTACTAGCGTATCAAAAAAAAGTCCATGTTTAGATGACTTGGAGTTGTTACCTTGAATTGAATAGAGAACTGAAGCTTCATATTGCTTGTGAAAATCTTTATCTCTATAAAATAAGACACTTACCAGGAGAAAAGAACCTGTCAAACACATGGCATAAACATGGTGATGTTTGGCGTGATGTAAAGTGTGGAGTTGTTGCTGCTGTGGCGGAAGAGGTGGCAATTGCAGAAGTGCTCGGTGGTGAGGTACCAGTTACAGCTACTGTTGAGAAGAAGATGGACTTCAGTTTACAGTGCAGGATTTTGCTCTTATAACTTTAAAATCTTGGAGACCACTGTTCAACATTCTGGCAAAACACGACAACATTTTAGTTACCTCCAACTATTTGACCTACTGCTAACTGGAGATTGTAGAAATCATTTAGGTCTACTCTAAATATCATGTGGGATTTGGTAAATGTTATGACATTTAGATCTAATGTTTTCAAAAGTTTCAAACTCACCACTTTCTTCCTAGAGCTCATGAAAAGTGACATCAAACAATGGTGTCCACTCACACCCTCGCATGACACCGATACTAGTAGCAGAGGGACAGACAGGTGAAAAAGTGGTTTGAGTTGGAAGAAATATGGATAATAGTGGAAGAAAACACAGAAGACAACGATGCCAATTTTGTTCTAATGAAATAACTGTTTTAAACCTTTACAGGGGTAGAGAACAACATACCTGGGCTTCTGGTGGTAGTGGGGACAACTGTGGTGGCAGCGGTGGTTTCTACTTTTGGTTGGTGGACAGTGGAGGCAATAGTGGGAGAAGTTGGAGCTTCGGTTATCACTGTGGAGGTTTCTGCTGGAGGAGCCGTGGTTGTGCCTTCTGTGGGAGGGGGAGAGGTGCTGGTAGTGGTGGGAGATGTCTGGATGGTGGCCCTGCTGGTGGTTGTGATGCTTGTTGTACGTGGTGTTGGCTGTGCAGCGGTAGTTGAGATAACCGTGGTGCCAGAGGTGTCTGTAACTAATCTCTGGGGGAGGGTGAAAGCTGAAGTGGGTGTTGCTGGAATTTTGGTTGCCGGAGAGGGGGTGGCGGAGGGTGCCGTGGTGCGTGGGGGTGCTGCAGTTGTCCCACAGTGAGAGCGGTCGCAGCACTGCACCCTGACCTCGTAGTCAAAGCACTTGGGGTACTTGGTGATCTGATCCTCATTCCTGCACACAAGACCAACATCGAGGCTGCACTCAAATTTCTGTTGCAGCTTCTCCAGACTCCTGTTGGGGTAGTCTTTAGCCCGGCACTGGATGTCTTCTGGCTTGTCACACAGTTTATAGCCGGCAGCTCGGATCTTGTCGAAGGTCTCCACATCTCCAGTTTGAGTACCGCTGGTGGGGGAATCCAGGTTGAACCACTGTGTCCAGACACAGCTGGGCTGGCAGCTGGTTGCAGTGTTGGAGGTGCTGACGGCGGTGGTGGTGGCGGCTGAGGTGGGCACAGTTGGTGTGGGTGTGACGATATTGGTTGTGCCCTCTGTGGGAGGGGGAGAGGTGCTGGTGGTGGTGGTGGCCACGCTGGTGGTTGTGATGATGGTGGTGCCTGGAGTTGTTGAGACAGTGCTAGTGGGAACAGTGACAGTGCCCGTGGTGGTTTCTATTCTTGGCTGCGGGACAGTGGAGATGGCCGTGGGTGACGTTGCAGCCTGAGTTGTCACCGTGGATGTTTCTGCTGGAGCAGCTGTGCTTGTGGCTTCTGTAAGAGGCGGAGATGTTGTGGTGGCTGTGGACGAGGTAGTTTTTGTAATTATGGTTGTGCCTGGTGTTGGCAGGGCAGTGGTCGTTGAAACAGTGGTGGTGGCAGTGGTGGTTTCTGCTTTTGGTTGGTGGACAGTGGAGGCAATAGTGGGAGAAGTTGGAACTTCGGTTATCACCGTGGAGGTTTCTGCTGGAGCAGCCGTGGTGGTATATATGGGGGTGCTTCCTGCACTGGTCCTGGAGGTGCTGGCAGTACTACTGGCTGAGGTGGGCACAGTTGATGTGGGCACGACAATGGTGGTTGTGCCTTCTGTCAGAGTGGGAGATGTCTGGATGGTGGCCCTGCTGGTGGTTGTGATGCTTGTTGTACGTGGTGTTGGCTGTGCAGCGGTAGTTGAGATAACCGTGGTGCCAGAGGTGTCTGTAACTAATCTCTGGGGGAGGGTGAAAGCTGAAGTGGGTGTTGCTGGAATTTTGGTTGCCGGAGAGGGGGTGGCGGAGGGTGCCGTGGTGCGTGGGGGTGCTGCAGTTGTCCCACAGTGAGAGCGGTCGCAGCACTGCACCCTGACCTCGTAGTCAAAGCACTTGGGGTACTTGGTGATCTGATCCTCATTCCTGCACACAAGACCAACATCGAGGCTGCACTCAAATTTCTGTTGCAGCTTCTCCAGACTCCTGTTGGGGTAGTCTTTAGCCCGGCACTGGATGTCTTCTGGCTTGTCACACAGTTTATAGCCGGCAGCTCGGATCTTGTCGAAGGTCTCCACATCTCCAGTTTGAGTACCGCTGGTGGGGGAATCCAGGTTGAACCACTGTGTCCAGACACAGCTGGGCTGGCAGCTGGTTGCAGTGTTGGAGGTGCTGACGGCGGTGGTGGTGGCGGCTGAGGTGGGCACAGTTGGTGTGGGTGTGACGATATTGGTTGTGCCCTCTGTGGGAGGGGGAGAGGTGCTGGTGGTGGTGGTGGCCACGCTGGTGGTTGTGATGATGGTGGTGCCTGGAGTTGTTGAGACAGTGCTAGTGGGAACAGTGACAGTGCCCGTGGTGGTTTCTATTCTTGGCTGCGGGACAGTGGAGATGGCCGTGGGTGACGTTGCAGCCTGAGTTGTCACCGTGGATGTTTCTGCTGGAGCAGCTGTGCTTGTGGCTTCTGTAAGAGGCGGAGATGTTGTGGTGGCTGTGGACGAGGTAGTTTTTGTAATTATGGTTGTGCCTGGTGTTGGCAGGGCAGTGGTCGTTGAAACAGTGGTGGTGGCAGTGGTGGTTTCTGCTTTTGGTTGGTGGACAGTGGAGGCAATAGTGGGAGAAGTTGGAACTTCGGTTATCACCGTGGAGGTTTCTGCTGGAGGAGATGTGATCTTGTGCCCTGTTGTTGGGGCTTGTGTTGTCTTTACTGTAAATGAGGTTTGACTTGGTGTAGTTGTGGCTTCTTCTCTGGGTGATTTTGTAGGTTCTTCTGTTTTTTGCGGTTTCGTTTCTTGGTTCTGTGTTGTTGGTTTTATCTTAGTCTGTACTGTAAATGTTGATGTCAGAGTAGTAGGTGTTGTGATCGCTTCCGTGGTTCTTGATGTCGTGGTTTCTATTTCAGAACATGGTCTGTAGCTGCAGCACAATATTCTGATTTCATAATTATAGCAGGACTTCAATTTCTGGTCTTTGTTATTGCACATTAATCCTGTGGTGAGGCTGCAGTCCACTGTTTGGTTGAGATCCTTCAGGTCTACATCTGGGTATTCTTTGGCTCGGCACTGAACAGCGTTTGGGTTTCTGCACACACTGTGTCCTGTAGCTTGGAGATTTGCAAAGGTTTCGTCGTCACCGCCCTCCTCGGTGGCATCGGGCTGCGTGGAGTCGTACCATTGTGACCATGTGCACACCTCCTTCACGCAGACAGTTGTCACTGGTGGTGTGCTTCTCATTGCTGTAATTAAAAGGAGGAAATAAAAGTTTTGTCTGTTCTTATTCAAGGGCCAGGAAAAAGAACTTTCATCTTCCATAGATTTCAATGTTGTATGTAATATTCTGTGTGTTACCTTAGTATTTCAGTTCTAATTAACTTGTTTTGATAGCCTTGAATTTTCCATTTTAAAGCTATGTTTTGATTTCATGTCTGCAATATTTTTCTACTGATACTTTTTGACATTTATTAAAAAAAAAAAAAAAGTTGTTATATATACCTCATATCGCAGAATGGTTTGGGTTTGAAGGGACCTTAAAGATCATCTCGTTCCAATCCCCCTGCCATGGGCAGGGACACCTCCCACTTAGACCAGGTTGCTCAAAGCCTCATCCAGGGATGAGGTGGCCACAACTTCTCTGGGCAACCTGTTGCAGAGTCTCACCACCTTCATTTGGGATATCAATGAGTAGGATATCATTGTCCCATGATAGCTATGGTATAGGTAAGAGGAGGTTTCATTCTCTTTCATATTATCTGTGTAATTCTTTACACTTCACTGCATAAAGTGAAAGCTTAAAAATATTTTTCCATATGTCTTTTCTACTTAATGTTAAAATTAATATTATAAAATATTGTAACTGCTGGGTTTTGTTTGCAAAGAAATGAGGAGATTATCTGGGGTAAGATGATGAATAAGCTCCATTTTTTAATTATTTTTTTCCCACAGGAAAGCAGTGGAGACCAAGTTTGTAAGAAATGCAGTACTCATTAATTATGGTCATCTTTAGCAACTGAAGCTGCCAGATGAACTGATGGCTCCAGCAGAAGTCAACAATTTCAAGTAAATATATTCCATTAATTGATGAAAAGGCCCTTCCTTTTAGGCAATTTTCAGTCCTTTCCAGGGATTTTTCCATTACTAAAGAGTATTCACCCATACCTGAAGCAGTAGTTGTGGGCTGACTCGTAGAAAATGTAAATGGGGTTGTTGTAGAGATGCCACATTTAAAGATATCTCTGTTTATTGTTCCATTGACATCGCAGGTTGCACTGAAACACCATCCACTTCCATCTGTGGTGTTGTAGATGAGTTCACCGTATTTATAGGTGTTCCCTTCATAAGTGCAGTAGCATGCTGTAATTCAGAAGAACTTTATTGTTAGGCATCTATGAAAAGATAATACCCAGTATTTAATCTAATAATTCTTAGTTGCCCTACCTTTATCATCAAACTTGCACTCTAAACCTTCTGATGTGCATTCGCTGAAATAAAAAACACGTTCATTTTATTATAATGTAATTTTCTAGGCATCTTTCATCCAGATACTAACACCAAAAGACAGGACTCTTAATTTGCATTTATTCCTTGAGTGTCTGTTTCATGTTGGCTTCTTTTTTGCCATTGTTTTCCAAAATCTTTCTTTATATTAAGGCCAAATTTATAAATAGAAGTCAAGCTAAATATTATGCAAAGACACCAGTAGTAGTCTTAAGGAAGACTTTCCTTCTTTCATCCTTAACACTTACCTTGCATTTGCAATATTTTTGTAATAAAAAGCAGGCTGAAAAGGATGAGAATCTAAATACTACAAGCATTATGAGAATGTAATAAAATCCCTGGAAGTAGACCCCTATTAGATTTGTATACTCCTGGAACAGTATTTTTCCTGCCATTGGAAGAGGAAGTAGAGAAACCCTGGTCAGAAAGAATTTACTGTTCTTGTTGCATCTTTATGCTGAGGATTTACAGAATAACCAGGAACAAATTCAACAAAACATAAAATCACTTAAGGGCTTCTTACTACTAACGTACTATGCTTACTACCAGGCTGGCATACTAAGTCTTACCATAATTTACATTCATCCCGCCTATAGATCTTTCCTTTTTCAGTGTTGTAACAGTCACAGAGACTAACACACTTCATCTCATCTTCATGGAAATAGGGCTTGTCTGGTGGGCAGTTGGGGTAGCAGCCTGGAGGAAGGGAAAGGGCATAGAGAAGGTGACAATGAGCTACAGGCAGTAAAAGTTTTATTTGTGCAGAATGTGTTTTAACACTCATAATTTTTACTACTTATTTTTTCCCAATAATTCTAGGAAATAATGTGCAGGGTACTAGCATCAGCAGAGCCCACCATCTCAAGCACTTAGTCCTAGAGATGTTTTTAACTCCAGTTTAAATATTCTGCCTCCGTTCACGTGGATGCAGTAATGTTGAAGAGAATTGGATGGTGCAGATGCAGCTGATGGGGGAAATATACTCCATTAACAACCATTAAAAATATAATAAAATGTACCCACATAAAGGTACTTGCAGTTCTCTTTACCTTCTAAACCTGGCAAGTCATGGAGGCATTTTCCACTTGGGTTCCTACAGGTCTTCATACAGGGGGCTCCACAAGGCTTATAGTGCCATTCACATTCCCCGTGTTGATTGTAGTAGTCACAGAACAGAGCTGAAGAGAAAGAGAAATTTGGACACATTCAGGAAAAAAAATGCCTTTTTTTTCCACTTATGTCTGTTCATCATATCCCTGCACTGCTGCTGGAACAGTCTGGAAAACTGTGAATAACTGAAATCGTGTGACCATCAAAACACCTTAGTGTGAAAAGCCTGTGCAGTGAGGTTAATAATGCACATACATAAAGTACCCAGAGTGTGTGTTCAAGGACATGAGCAAGGCACTGTACATTTAACTACACTCTCAGAAGAAGTGTTTGTAGCTTAAAACTCACGACAGATTGATGGGGTTCTCCAGGCTACACAGACACCAGCTTCACTACACGCTTGAGCATAGGCAGCTACTGCTGTACAGAAGCAATCACAGTCTCCTCCACTGTCACATGCACAAGCATCTGTCACACATGCTTGGTAATATTCTGCTGGTTCAACCTGTTATTAGAAAGAAATGTAATGCTGTATATCCTGCCTTTTATTCTCCCTTAGCTTTGCTAGGATCATTTCCATTCAGAGAGTTGTTTGGTATGTACTTAGTGTTGGATAAAGGCTATGCTGGTGCTTCATTACTGTGTTCTTTCACTCAGCTTGTATTCTGCATCACAGAATGGTTTGGGTTGGAAGGAACCTTAAAGATCATCTAGTTCCAACTGCCCTCTCATGGTCAGGGGCATCTCCACCTAGACCAGTTTACTCAAAGCCCCATCCAACCAAGTATTGAATACATCCAGTGATAGAGCATCCATAGTTTCCCTGGGCAACCTGTTCCAGTGTCTCACCACCTTCAGAGTAAAGAAATTCTTCCGAATTTCTAATCTGAATCTCCCTTCTTCCAGTTTGAAGCTATTACCCATCATTCTGTCACTGCAAGCCCTTGTAAAAAGTCCCTCCCCAGTTTTCTTGTAGGCTCCCTACAGATACTGGAAGGATGCAATAAGGTCTCCCCGGAGCTGTCTCTTCTCTGGACTGAACAAGCTCAAATCTCTCAGCCTGTCCTCACAGCAGAGGGGCTCCAGCCCTCTTGACATATGAGGATTTTTTTTTGAAGTCACAGTACACGAAAATACATAGTGATTATTAAATTGTTATTTTTTTGCAATAGGTCAACATTTCCTGTGAACTAAGTGACCTTTTATTTCTTACAGGTAGGGGCTATAAACCTCTCCCCTTTCACAGGATTCAGATCAATGTTTTCCTGACAAAATTCATAGTGAAATATACAAATGAATTAGACACTCATGGTAAAATGTATGAGGATAGCAGCTTCGATAATACACAGATCTGGTCTTCACACAGTAAATTCTGCTCTGGTAGTACCTGAGAGTGACAGGGACTGAAGACGTTGCTGTTGATGATGCTACACTGCTTCTCTGACCAGGACTTGCGGTAAGGGTTGGTAGTACATGGGTCCTTTATGATGAAAGCATCAGGACATGTAGAGGACACTTTCCAGCTGTTTCCAAACTCTAGGACATTCTCTACCACAGACTGACTCCTTGTAGTCAAGTCATTGATTCCGTTGCCATCATAATTTCCACAGAGGCCACAGATCTGGCCCTGTAAGAGGAAATAAATAATAATGGATGTGAGAAAACTTGAAATATCATCTGAGACTGAAAGGAAACTTAAAATTCAGCTTTTAGAATGCTGCCATTTCCTTCTGTCATTCCTGGACATCTACATCCTTTGTTTCCTCAGCAGCAGAACACAACCACTAAGGCTAGAAGGATACTGCTGTTGACTTCTTTTAAATGTGGACAAAAAAACCCCACTGTGTCATTGTAACCTTGTGTCTTTGGGATATGCCAAGTCCAAAAAAGTGGTTTTCTGACTCAAGTTCCATCAGGCCAGATAGACACTGAAAGCTGCCTTCAGCGCTCAGCACAGCAGCAGGATCAGGGCATGGCTTCCTGAAGCACCAAAGGAATGAAAACCAACATGGGATGTCCTCAGGAATGCTTAGAGAAATACACTTCTTTGCAGTCTTGGCAGGGTCTCAACAAAATCCACACCCCATCCACATCTGGATTGTCAATTGACATTTAACTGTTAGTTCCACACCTTAAAATCAGGGCTGAGCTTGATGAAGATGCTGGTTTTCTTGTCCCACATGAGGATCAGTCCGCCTGTGGTCTCAATTACCAAGTACATGCCCATAGAGCGGACAGTGTACGGCACCTCATCATTTTGTCCTCTCCTTATGACACTGATGTGCTGCTCACTGAGGATCAGCTCATAGCCCTGAAACAGGAGGAAATAATTATTAGAAATAAACTTGGTAGGTGCAGCTGTGTTCTTCAACACCTTTTTCCTCTTTTAACAGTAACAGTTTGTGTAATGAAAACAGAATCCAAATGTGAGAAATCAGAACTATAGACTTCAAAGCTCAGGTTCCAGGAACTGCAGTAAAAAGGTGTTTAAAAAGGTGTTTTAAATGGTGCAGGTCAAAAAAAGAGTGCTTTGGCAGTTGTGGAAGGATTACATTATACAGAATAAAACAATCTTCTGAAGTGATTGGATAAATTTCCACTAAAGACAATTTTCCTCTAGATCTCTAGTTTGCCCAAGAGTGGAAATGCAAAAGATAGGAAGCTGGGAAGCTCTACCAGGTATTTCACTCAAATCTGATTTAAGCTTAATTTATAAGCTGCTTTGCTTTTTAAAATATTTTTCTGACTTTCTTGAAACATTGGATATCTGGGCTTCTCCTAAGCCCTGAACAGATAGAGAACAAAACTGGTCAGTATAGAAAACCTTCTTACCTCTAAGAAAACTTTGATAGATTTTGAGCAAGTTGTCCCAGTGTTGCCACAGGGAATATTTTCAGTGACAACTCTGAAGGTCCCATTGGTTGTGCCACTCTTCCCACAGTGGTCCTGGGTAAAGAATAACATTTTAAAATACATTATTTCTGTAGACGCAACAAGGTTACATCTCATTTACTATTGCTAATTATCAGTACCTGGACTAGTGTGTATTCACAGTTTCCATTGAAGATGAACCTCTTGTCATCAAAGGTATTATAATGACCATCTCCATAAACAGCACAAGTGCCCAGACATTGATCTTCAGTGCATTCCCACTTCCTATTCTTGCATACGCTAGGAAAGAGATTAAAAGGTTTTAATAATAAAACTGCTTTGTGTAGACATACCCAAACAACTCAGGATTTGTTTGGCAGCTTATCCCTGGTAAATATTACATTGATTCTGGAGTTAAAACAGCCTTTTACATTTTTCATGTAAGGAGTGAAAGCAAAGCTCTGTTCTGCTGCTCTGAATGTATTAATTGCAGACAGGATAATACTTAATGAATGCAATTTTTTTCCAGTTCTGTGCTTTGGCCAGCTGCCTACTTCAGAAGGAATCCTGCTCATACCATTTAATCCCAAACTGCTGGAGCACCATTGATGTGCAATCCCAACCTTTCCTTACTGCTCTACTATTTAAGATCTTTGAAAAGGCAAAGGATGGAAAACCAGGAATGCTGTTTCTGAGGAGATATTTACCAGGTGTTACAGTCAACGTTGATCTTTTCCCCAGACCGATACGTGGCTTCGTTGTGAATACACGGACACTCCTCTTCAGGAATACAACCACCATTCCCATCTAGCACAAGCCCATCTGGGCACATGCAGCCAGACACACATTGTTTGCTATACTGGAAAAGCCAAGAGGGAAGGTATTAGGTTCAGAATGAAAAATCACAAGAGAAAAAGGAAAATTAAATTCTCATAGTATGTCTTCATATGGTCTTATTGCTGCCCAGGACTACAAAGTACCTCCTGGAACAAAAAGGAAGTTACTAGCCATTGATTTAACAGCATTTAAAAGAATAATTTCTCCTGGCCAGTTTATAACCAGTAATTTTACTTTTTCAGGAGAAAATGTGTGACAGAGCCTACCCACTGCTAACTACTGTTCCCTGCAGGAGCTGGAGAAAAGTAGTCACTGATCTTATGAATGAAAGTGAATGTTACTTTATTATATAATAGTTTGGTCTAAGGGGCCCCTTGTTAATTCTTCATAATATTGTTTGGGGATTTTCCTACAAGAAGAAAATGTCCTTATTGTCGATTTGGAGTAGATCAGATGGAGTAGATCAGATGGAAGAGCACAGACAAAATCTGGAAGAACGATTTCATCCAGCCATGGCACACTTACACACTCCATATCCAGAGTCTGGCAACTCTTTTGACATTCTGCTCCAGTTGTTCCTATAGTGGTGTTTCTACAGTCGAAGTGGACCATGGGAGATTCACAGACTAGAGGAAGGAATGAAGTGAGAGCAGTAAGAAATGGCACAGGGTTTATCCCACAGCTCTAGCCATTAAAACCATATAGAAATTCTCTGGAAAGTATGTGTTTCAATTAGCAGGAATTGCTGTCCCTTTTCTGCTAAATAGATTCACTTCAGAGCACTGAATTCCGAGGGAAAAAAAAAACATTTCAGAAAGAATCTTTATGAAAAAGAAGTCCTGTGAATCTAAGTTCACTCCTGTCTTTTATAACTGCTGCACTATGAGAGATACTTGTATTATTTAAAAATCCATTAAGAAAAAACAATTCTATCAACTATTTCTGTCCAAAACCTGGCACCGAGAAGAAGGTAAGTGAAAGTTTTGGTTTTGTTTTTACCTGGATTTGTACTGGGTGCTCCAATGCAATTAAGTTGTCCTTGGATGCAATTGCTGTATGAGAAGGAAAAACATCATTTTTTTTTCACTCAAACCAGGTATTGGGACTGAGATCTAATCATCTCTTGTCCAATTTTTGAAGGAATTCCAGAATGCTGTTTTGCAGTCTCAGGATATAATTTTCCTCAATGCTGTTGCCAGTGCTGCTTCTATATGACAACCCTTATTGCTTAACAGGGAAAATCATAGGCTGAAGTGAGTACAGGTCTCTGCTTCTTACTTTTTCATAAGATGTCTCCTTGCTGCTGTTGTCCTAATTTTTATGCTTGAGAAATCATGGAATTGCATGGAAATGCAATTTCTGTATCAGTCTGGAAATGTCACAGATTCAGAAAACTGTTCACATTTGAAATGACTCTTAAGATCACCCAGCCCAACCTTTAACCCAGCACTGCCAGGTCACCACTAAGCCATGTCCCTCAGCACCACATCTCTATGGCTTTGAAACCCTTCCAGGGATGGGGACTCCACCACTGGCCTGGGCCAGGCCTTGACAACCCCCGAGGGGAAGAAATTGTTCTTAATATTGAACATAAACTTCCCCTGATGCAACCTGAGGCCATGTTGTCTTGTCCTATCCTCCTTTCTGACCATTCTTGTAGATGGGTGTCCCATTTGCTAACCTCCAGTCAACCAGAACCTCCCCAGTTAGCCCAGTCTGCTGACAAATGATGGAAAGTGACTTGATGAGCACTTCCACCAGCTCCCTCAGCACCCTTGGGTGGGTCCTATCCAGCCCCATAGACCTGTGTGAATCTAAGTGGCATAGCAGGTTGCTAAGAATTTCCCCTTGGATTATGGGGGCTTCATTCTGCTCCTCATCCCCGTCCTTCAGCTCTGGGGACTAGGTACCATTCTTACAGGTGTAAATAAGGTTGAAAAAAGAAAAATAAAAAAGAGAGAACCTTGCATTGAAATTCAGGCAAGGTAGGGTGAGACTTGTTTAAATGTAGCTGGTTTTAACAAGAAAATACATACACCCTTGCTGGAGTGTTTTGCAAAAGGTGTGCTTACCAAACCAGCCCGTTTTCACGGACAACCTCTCCCTGTGGTATGGGAGACCCTCTGTAGTAGCAGGGGCATTCATTAGCAGGCACGCATTTGCCACTGTCATCCATGTAGGTTCCATTCACGCAGGTGCAGCCGTCAACTGGGACAAACTTGATGCTGCACGTGACGTCGGGCTCACTCAGAGAGCGGCAGGTGGGTTGACAGGAGGAGATGGTGTAGCTGTAGCTCAGGGATCTGGGACATGAGGTGGTGTATTTTGCTTGAGAGAGGAAAATAAAATAGGTTTGTTTATTCCAGATGGTAATTTGTGGTAGGAAAGAAGAAACCTACAGGCAGTAGAAATAATGTGTAGACAATACTGTAACACTTTTGTCTATGCTGAATCTTTCATGTAAATGTATTTCTGAATAATTCCAGGATTGGAGTGGAAAAACTCTTATACATGTGGAGGAAGTGATGGATGCAAAGAAGAAACTCTTTTTTCAACTGAAATTTTGGAAGGAAACCTCCATTCAGCACTGCCATTCATTGCCAAGACTTCCAAACTCTTTGAAGTATGAGCCGAGATGTCTCCTTGAATGTATTCTGCTATACTGGAAACATGGGACCAGTGGAACCCAGAATGCAGCTTCTGAGACTTTTCATTTGCAAGTGCTCTGGTTAGTAGCACTAGTGCTGTTATTCTATTCTGTCATGTTCTCTGTACAATAACTTGTGGTACACAAAGCTCTAGTGAAATTTAACACAGGAATGGGTGGAGGCACTTCCATAACCACGTCTCTTTCCCAAGCAAGCTGTCTATTCATATTCACTCTTGCTAGCAATGGATTGGTTTTAAGGGAACAGCAGAGAATTACGTCCAGGAGTGCACTTAACTTTCCTTCCTCAGCACTTACTATATTTGTCTACAAATCAGCATAAAATAATCTGTAATGAGCAGTTTTTGTGAATGTGTGTTCTTAGGAAGGGGGATGGTTGTGAGTACTTACAGCAGACGTGGCTCCTCCATCCATGCAGCTGGATTCCTTCAGCAGCACAAGCTCTCACATAGGAAGACAGGGCTGCGCACAGACAGTCCTCACTGTTTTCACAGTTACAGGTGTCAAACATGCAGTTCTAAGAATACAGAGCAAAATAAAGACTCAGCACTGGTAATATTGTCAAAAAAAAAAAAAAGGCACATTATCTTTCTGGTTTTGTGCATTAATCCTTCTTCAGATATGGTCACTCATAGACAATGCTAACACAGCGTTATCACTTCCCAGTCCGCAGCTATGTTTCCTGGCAGGGGAGAATGAAGGTAATGGAATTTCAATCGATGTCTGTAGTTATTATTGGAAATAAGGGTCTTAAAGTCTGTTAGACATTTAACAGCTTCATGTTCCTCTGAACCATATTTAGGAATATGCTGCACAGTAGTACATGAAGCTCCATTGACAGTACACAGTCTAGACACATCATCTCACCGGTGCTCGTAACTGGATGATTCCCAGTGAGAAGAGAGATTGGCAGCACATAGACAGCAGGATGATGATAATCAGCCTAATAGGGTTTCTGTGCCAAGTACTTATTACTGAGATATGAGGCTGATGAGACAACAATTTGTGGATATTCAGGCAAGCATCTGTCATCTCTTTACATATGCTTCCTGCTATATGTGTATATCCACCCAGGAGTAAAACTTGCAAATGAAAAGGCAGCTCAAGTCAGGATCTTGAAGCCAAGACTGGCCATTGAAATAAGGTAATGTTACAATGCAAACAAAAACACGTGTTGAAAGAAAGAAGTGCTGCAGTAAGAAATTAAAATACCAGCCTTGCGCAAGATGTGTCTGGAACAGCCCTTTTTTGGTAACTTGTTGTCATGATCCTATTTCTACTCTTTTTCACAAGGGAAAAACAGTCCAGCAAAGTACCTTGTGGTGAACTAAGGGATTCACTGCATTGTGACAGTCAGCAAAAGGTCCTTCAGTGTCAGTGAGCAGTCCACACCAGTGCTGAGCATATTTTTCTGTGAAGAGAAGAAATAACAGAAATGTACGTTACTCTTTGTATTTTGTTAGTCACAAAAACACTGCTCTGGTCTGTGAAGCCAGTTCTGAAATTACATCAAACCTCTCCTCCTCTCTTTTGTTCACTCAGCTTGTGCACTAAGATTCCTAAAACCAAAGAAGAGGGCTTGCTGAAGGTGTTGAAAAAAAGATTTCCAGAGATCCTCCTGCAATCCACTCCTCTGACACCAAGTTGTCAGCTTAGACATCCTTTCTGTTTTCCATGACCAGTTTCCTTCCATTACATTTCTATGACTCTTCCTTTACTTTGTCACTTACCCCTTGTGCTTTCAGTTGGAATATTTGTTTCTGATTTCAGAGGCATGTTCTTACCTAGTATGTAAATCTTTATTCTCTTATATTTGCTTTCCAGCAGATGAGTTTTCCTTAGGGATGGAGAAAAAAAACAAACAACAAACCAACCAGCAAAAATTTTAAGAAGCACGAAGCACATACCATTATCAATGCTGAGGGCACAAGGATTCTCAAAATTGATCTTGATTATGGGGCACGAATCCTGAGTTCTCCACGTATTAGCAAATGCTGGTGCTGTTCCTTCAATTATTCCACTTTTGGTCTTGAAGTCATCAGTTTGGATATTATTGAAATTTCCACAGAGACCTGTTGAAAAGTGGTGAAGAGTTTATACTGCTCGCATGACAAAAGACATCAAGCAGATTGTTCTTATGTTTCATTCACTTACCACAGGTCTGGTTCTTGAAAACAGGATCCAGTCGCACAAACAATTGCATGATGGGTTTGATTTGGATTTCCATGTGGACACCAAAGTTTGTCTGAATGATGATGAAGAATGTTGAAGGTCTGAACATGGTGACATTAGCTACAGGTGAAAAACAGAATGTTCACTTTCTGAATGAAGTTAAATGCTGGAAACAGAGTGTCACTGTGCTTTCTGTTGCGATTGATGCAAATTCAGGGGAGAATTAAAGCCAATCTTTATGAGAATCAATCAGAAATATAAATCTAAATTTACAGTTCAGGATTTGCTAGTAGCTACCAAGTTGTTAACTTTATTTGCTGTCTCGACAGTAAGCAGTTGTAGATTGCTCCTTCCAAGAGAAGGATAAGAGAAGGAAAAACCTATGGTGCTAAGCATTAAAAAGAATACTTCTGGTTTTGTTTTTAAGCTTTTACAGCAGACATTGGAGCCCTCACTCTGCTGGAGAAGGAAAATAAGCAGATCTGGAGATTGGAGATATGTCATGGAATCATTAGTTATTGAGATGGAGAGTAAAAATCAAATTTCTGCCTGAGGAAGTGTGAGCACAACAGTGGTAAAAAAAAATTAAAAAAATGGAAAGGAAGAGCTAAATAGTGAGAAGGAAGTAAATGTTACAGTGATCAAAGGTGAAGAGTAAATGCTTTTTCTTCTGATGGAACTCTGACCTGTGCTTGTACTGTCTCCCATTTCTTTATGACACCAAACTTCCCCTGTCTAACTCAAAAGCACTTGTGGGATTCGAGAAACATCACAAAGAGAAGCAAGGTGTGAACGTGCAGGTTCTGAACAAACCACGGTCCCTTTATCTTCCATAGTTTAAGAACAGAAGCAGGTGTGAAGTTGAAGTTTTGAAATTATTTTTCATACATGGTTAGAGGAAAAAAATACCTGCTGAGATGGGCAGCTGGGTGTAGATTTTGTTCATTAACACACCACCATCAGATTTGACCTCGATGATCTGGTAAGGAAGAGGAACAAGAGGCAGCTGAGTGATGAATAACTATAGTCCAAAGAGTAATAATAGTGACAACTCCAGTTATATCAATTAAAATAATAAGGGTAGATATTTGTGATTTCATCTCCTCCCTCTTTCCATTTTCTACACTTTACTAATTTTCCCTGCTGTAAAAGAAATAGTTTCTCAGGTCCTTAGGGAATTACATAACCTTGGTTTTTCTGAACACATCGTTGTGATGAATTACATCCCTTATTGTTGTACTTGCAGTTTCTAACCTAAAAGCTCATAGGTTTTTTTTCTGTCTAATTGGCAGAGAAAATAGCTTTTTTCTGCTTTGTGAGTACAATGTTTTTCATAATGAACTTCCAGTAAGCCAAATTTATGGCTGATCTGTTTCCCGTAGCAAAATCAATTTCTTTTCACTTCATTAAAAATAATATGTACTTATTGTACTTGTTGACCATTTAAGAGAGAAATGCAGTTCCCTGACTAAGGCCCAGCTTCTTTGCTCCCCATATTTTTTAATAACCATTTCCCATGCTTATTTTCCATTCTTACAGTTTGTCCATTAAACATGTTGAGGATCACTGCCTTTAAGCACGTCTCCGTGTCTGTTACGCCACATTTGCGAAGTTCTACCAGGATGGTGAAGATTTCATTGGTACAGTGCTGGGGGGGGGGAAAGAGAGTCAATTATTTCATGAAAGGTTAATTACAGAAGCTTTCCCTGGAAAATTTTCTTTCAACTCTGAAAATTTTTTTTTGGATCTAGACTCTCCCAAATCCCAGGCCACCTTTGGCCTAAAATTCAGTTTTGCCTTTTGTAATGATTAAGGACAATGAGGGAATTAGATTCTACTTCTGCATTGCATTGCTGATACCCGTATTTGGAGTTTTTATTCATGCCCACTTCTAATGTTTGATTCAATTCTACTATGTCTCTCATCTTTCCGTATCTGATATCAATGCTAGCTAAAAAATTCAGATAAAACATTTTTTTAGGAGCACAGTAACACACAGCTTTTGGGTTTTTTCACTGAAATTGTGCAGATGAGGAAAAAGGAAAGCAAAAAAAAGAGAAACATAAGAAGCTCCTGGAAGATCAAAACATTCACTTGCGCATTGCTGTCGTTTGATATTTTGTTTATGATTATTTTTTATATTTTGACTTCTCTTAAAATGTTCAAAACCCAAATGAAATGTATCAGTTGACTTGAACTAATTTATGTATTTGAACTTCCCAGAAATGATATGAAAATATTAGCCTTGTCAATTCAAATATTTTTATTTATGACTATTAGTGTAGTTTTTAAGACTTGGACCATTTGGCCCCATACCATCTAATACAGCAACATGCACAAATTATGCCACTTGGTAAGAAAGCTGGATTAATCACACTGAAGAATGTAGACTAAAAATGTCCTTAGAAAAAAAACAATGCTCTTAGCAATTACTATATCACAGAACTGGGAATCCTCCAGTAAACAGCATATGCTGGTGCATGGCATCCTAATAGTTAGTTGAGGGTTGTCATTTGAATGGCAGCATATTTCTACTAAGAATCTGGCCAAGTGAGAGGCAATTTAGCATCTGGATTTCAAAGAGGTAGGTTTCAAAGTGTTGACTAAGGTCGCCTCTTCTTTCTCTAAATGGATAAGGCTTTCTGAGCTAGTAATATCTGATTCCCACCTTAGAAAGGACGTAGGTGCAGTCTCCATGGTGATTGTAACTTTTTTTATCGTATGTAAATATGTGTGAACCTCCCTCTACTGAACATGTTCCTGGGCATGACATGGTTTGGCAGTTCCACTGGCCCCCATTACAGGTGCTGGAAGAGAGAGAACGAAGTTAGCTGGAGTCAGTAACAGGGGTCCAGAGTGAAAGGAATTACAGTGACGTCAAGTTCAGCTATTTTGCTACTGTTCTTCCCTTCACGCTGTAGTTTGACATGCAGTAAATCTAGGTTTGAGGCTTTCCAAAGCCTTGTGAACATGTGATGCAGGATTAAAAGGAATGAATGACTCTGGTGTTCATTGACTTTGTTTATTTGTTTTCCTCCTTTGGACAGGTGAACTCTCCAGCAACAAGTATGGATGAATAATTGCTTGGGTTTTACACCTAACATAAAGCACAACGCCAGTTTAAAATCTCTTCTGATTTGTTCTACAAATGCATCAGAAACTAACAGAAATGTAACCCCATGTCTACTCCTGATGAAGAGCGTATCTGTTCTCTAAGGTGAAGTGGCAGCAACCAGGTATGGGATTAATAATTGTGAAATCAAGGTTGTGTACTGTCATCCTTTGCTTTCTCCAGAGAAAATAAATATTTGCAAATACATAAATGACTGTAACTCCATTCCCCTTAGAGAAGTCCAAATGTTTGAGCAAAATAAACGAAGAGGAAGCATTTTAATTGACTGGTGAGAAATCTAAACATAGTAAATCCTTGCTTTGATCTCCTTGAGTTAGAGCTCAAAGCTAGTTAAGGCTGTTGCTAAATAAAGCAAAGAATGTTCTTTAGGGGTATTTTGGAATGGTAGCAGTCAGTTAAATACACATATCAATTACCAATGATGCAATTCCATATTATAAACCATTAAACTCATTAAACTATTAAACTCATATGAGAGGAAATAATAAATTAGGAAAGTCACAAAGATTACCAGGATTGGCATTGCTCTGAAAAAGAGGCTCCTGTAGCGTAGGTGTTGCCTTTGTAAATACAGGAGCACTGCTCTTGGGGAATGCAGCCAGAATTGTTAATGTCATCAAACACAGTCCCTAGATTATTAAAAAAAAAAAAAAAAAGGAGAACTTTGATCAATTTAAGAGGCATTTCCTATAGACCATTTTTATTTGTTACAAACTGTAGAATCATAGAATACCCTGGGTTGGAAGAGACCTCCAAAGGTCATCTAGTCCAACCCCCTGCAGTGAGCAGGGACATCAGCAACTAGATCCAGTTGCTCAGAGCCTCATCAAGCATGACCTTGAATGTCTCCAGAGATGGGGCCTCCACCGTATCCCTGGGCAACCTGTTCCAGTGTTCCACCCCCCTCACAGTAAAGAACTTCTTCCTAATGTCCAATCTAAATCTACCCTGCTCTAGTTTAACGCCATTGCCCCTTGTCCTATCACTACATGCTCTTGTAAACAGCCCCTCTCTAGCCCCCATAGGTCCCCCTTCAGATACTGGAAGGCTGTTATAAGGTCTTCCTTCTCTTCTGCAGGCTAAACAACCTCAAGTCTCTCAGCCTGTCCTCACAGAAGAGTTGTTCCAAATAGCAAGTATTGCTGTAGGGGCAGCTCTGCAGCTATTGTGACTGGATAAACCTGTGCTCAGGACTGTTCCAGTTTGCACAGAGAAGGATTCAACCTTTGTGTTCTTAAATTCCACCTGCTTTGAAAGAGGGACTTAGTATAGTGCAGGTGGCTTGTTGAGGTCTTGATCTGTTTGCTGTTCTGCTTTATGAGTATTACACATTTATTGACAATGAATTCAGATACCTTTTCTCAGCTGAGACATGACAAATGCTTGTCACCTGCAGCAGAGAAAAATGCAAATATAGGACGCTTAACTCCCATGGAACCCGCCCAAATCCTAGAGGTAAGCTGTTGTTCTTTGAGATCAGAGATGGGAGTACATAAAGACTTGCCTTGGGGGCAGAAACAACCATCTATGCAGTGCTCTTCACAAATCTGAGATCCTTCAGGGTTGGTGCATGTGTCGGTACAGGGGGAGCTGCACTCCTGGTACTGCATGTTGTAAGGACACTTCTTGGCTGAAATTTTAAAGGAGAGATTGTTTTTCAGGCAAAATATTTCTAGTGCATTGTATATGAAAATATTTTAATTCACTTAAGTTATTTAGCTATGTAAAACCATACTAAATGTAAATCATACTAAAATGCCACGTTTCAAAATGTGCAAATTTAGTCACCTAGATCCATGTTTTACAGTTGAGATGTGATTCCATGGCTGTCTGGTGCTGAACTAGCTCAATGACTGGGTTTCTGGGGCCAGCAAGGCCCGTGTTTCTACTGAAAGCACCCTTCTCACAAACACCTTTATTGCTAGTGAAATGTAAGACTCAAATTCTGAAACCTTGCATTTTTCAGATAGGATTGGAAGGGCAAATAGTACCTATAAGTACTTTTGTTTTGGAGCAAATGCTGATGACAGTATCGGCAGCTACACTCCGTAATCTAGTATGTGTTTAATTCAGTGAAAATCTCTGGAGATTAGTGATGCAAACTCCTCACTACCAAACAAAAGGAGATAAGTGCTTAACCAACCAAATACCTGTGAAGACCCAATCAGTTAATAATTGAGAATAAAAAATGCTGTAGCCACCATAAGAGAAGGAGAGAAACAGGAATACAAGCAAGTTCCACTTATTTTTTTGCCTTCTATCTCCTTTATCTGCTTCCTTTACTATCCCAGTTAATTAAGTAACACTTTGACTCTCCATTACAGTATCCACGTAAGTGTTTGATAGTGTGTAATCCAGTTTGCTTTATAACCATTAGCTATTTTGCTGAAGTCTTCATGCTGGACCTTGTGCATCAGAACCCTCTGGAGAACACAGTCTTGAAATGGCCTCTAATTTCTTATGCACCCTCAGCATCAGTTGAGAGCTTGTTGTTTGATAGTTACAGAGCATAAAGTAAGGCTATCTCCTGTGATACTTACGGCACAGTTTTGAAGTTCTCCAGGTCTGAGGGTGCCCACCAGCATGAGCACACTGCCGGGAGTACTCAGCAATGGTGTCACAGATACATGAGGAGTTTTTAGACACTTCAGAGCGGCACAAGTCATCTTGGCAAACCGCGATATATTCTCCAACATCAACTAGGTCATTACAGTTTGCAAACGCAGAGCTAGTCAATGTTTTCTGGCATATGTCATCCTTGGGAGAAAAAAAAATAAATTAAATTAAACAACTTGCAGCAAATAGAAGCCATTTTGGGGGGTATAATTATTTTTTAATAGACTGTTATCTCTCTTTAAGTTGCACTCGCCTGAGTGCTTTTCCTGTTGACCCATCTGAAGCTGTAGAAAGATACGGATACATTTTAAAGAAATACAAAGAAAGTAGTCAAAAGATCCTTACCAAATTATCAGTGCAATTTTCTGGCAGGGTAGGAGCATAGTCTTCACAGTGTTCCATGGGCCCATCCATTTTCTGCAAAATCCCAAACTGAAAGGCTGTCATCTTAACATCTGTATGAAAGAAGGTTAATAATGAAGGATGGTTTGGGTTTTTTTGTTCAATGCAACCACCTGTTTTGTTTTTCTTCTCTCTAGAATACTGCTTAAGACTGGACAAGGTAGATAGTTCCCTTAAACCTTTAGACTTGATCATCATCTCTTCCAAATGAAGCACTACGTCACTGTCTCCATTTACCTCACTGAGCACCCTGGAAAAAGGGGGCATCAAAAAACCAATTCTGAGCCTGCTATATCTAAAATGCAAACTAAGATTTTTACAAGATGTCCTGTTTTTTCTGGGATATAATCCCAGCCCAGCCATGGTCTGCAGGCTGTTAGCAGAGTTTGGAGTCAGCCAGGGCAGCTGCCCTGAGTTGGTTACAGGTATATCCCAGACCAGAAATGTCACACTTGGTATATCTGGGGAAGTTTGCTGAGGATGGGGGCTGCTCTGGATCCTTCCCATCCCTGGAGGAGCTCACTCACCATCCCACTCCTGCAGATGCTTTCTGTGATGTTTTTTGTGACCATTGAACATTCACTGGGGTGAGTATAACTTTGTTTACTTTATAGTAGCATTGGTATTAGTTTGGCTGTTTCATTAAATCCATTTTCATTTCAAACTGTGGGTCTCCTTTTCCCAATCCCCTGCCTCTGCTGGGGAGGGCTCACTGAGTGATAGAGCAACTGCTGTAATTTAGTCCCAGATATAGGCTAACCATAGACACCAGAAAAAATAACAAACTGCTTTCAGATTATATTGAATCCATGCAGGGAAGAGAGAAAAGAATCTAAACAGGGATTTGGACAGTGGAGACAGCTGTGAGATAAGGTTTAGGAAAAAATTCAAGCTAGGTACAGATGAATGATGAATAGAATGATGAATAAAAGATCTTACAAAGATTATGCAATTCAGCAAGTAAATGTGGATTTACCATTTTTAAGACAAAACTGAAACATTAGGTGTTCATTTCTATATTTATTTATGCTATCAATGAAAATCTCATTCATTTTTATGGTCTTAGCTGATCAGCTAAATAAAAACATGGCATACTAAAAATATCCAAACGGTTGTTAGCACTAGTACTACATTTATACCTAAACTGGTACTTTTATTTATGCTTAATGTATTAAATCACATTATCTGATCTCTGTATTACATGTTTTTCAACAGAGATTGTATCATATCTCTGTGTCAATCATTTAACAGGATAGAAAAGAGGAATGCTGATGATGATGGAGTTAAAAGAATACAAAAGCATGTTGGTGACTCCAGGAACCAGTTTTTATTATTCAAAAAACTTACTGTTTAAATAGAACTCATTGTAAACTGGAAGGCCGTTGAAGTCCCCACAAAGTCCACAGGTCTGATTGGCATATTTCTCATTCAATTCCAGCTAAAGTGATAGACAGTAAGTTGAAAGAAGTTAGTATTAAGCAATATTCCTAAAAATCTCTTCAAGACCACTGAAAGTATCTGTACCTGTTGCCTCTATGTATTCTTTGTCAGATCTGTGTAATTTAATTTAGCAATTCTAATTCAAACCAGGGAGGTAGAAATAAGAGTTGGTTTGGATTTGATTTACAGTGAAGCCTTCAAGCTATTGATATGGACTAAAGGCTTCATTAATATTTATACTGTTCTCTGCCTCTTTCTCTCTATTGGTTCAATAGAATCCAATCCCCATCCAAAATGAAGTCTGAAGAGAGTGAAAATCTTCTAGGAAATGCTATCTGAAGGGGTAAGTAGGTCCTGTAACAATGCCAGTATGTTAATGATATAAAGAAAGTGATTTTCCAGCTGATTTTAAGCAGCCATCTACTATCCACTAAATGTAAATCCATATCATTTTCTTCAGGACTCCCTGGATGCAAACCTGTCTTTCTTGAGAAAGAATTGCTCAACAGGATGAGATGAGAATGCAGCTGTAATGCCCTGAACAGGTAGGGACTGGCCTAATCAGCGATGGCTCTGAATTTGTAGATGGTTCCAGGAGCAGTTCTTACCAGGATACTGTCATCTTTGTTCCACATCAGCATAATACCCATTTTGCTGGCAACTTTCACATAAATGTTGCCTTCCTCTATTTTAATTCCAGATTGGCTGTATGGCAGTTGAATTCTGGGAAAAAGCAGAAAGAATGCTAGGTATTTTCTGATCCATATGTTTGATAAAGAGAAAAAAAAAAAAGTTGCTTGTGATAACCAGCATCTGTAGGGATTCTAAAATAATGTAGTTGTGTGGAAAGAAAAAGCGATTGAAAGAAGATGGTCTAACATTTAATCGGAATTTAAATCCAGCCTGTCAGGATTTTTCATCCAAATTTTATTTCTGAGGTAACCTTTAAGGTAAGGATTGATTTACTGTGAAAGGAATTAACAGCAGCGTATTTGTGTTGGTAAAACAATCAGATTTAGCAAAGAACACATTTTTTTTTCCCCCTCCGAACACACCAAAGTACTTGGTAAATTGGGGGGGAGGAATGTCTGTGGCTGCCAAACAAGTGTTGTGAATAAACTTACCTGTTGCTGTTGACTGTGACATCATCCTTGGTTAGTTGAATAGCTACACCATCAAGTTTTATGGTGATGTGGCTGATGGTTGGAGCGTTGTTCACTATTGTGCGCCTAACCTGGATGTCAAAATCCTCATAGGGAGTGTTGCAATGGGATGCAAAAACGTAATTACAGAGCCCAGGGAAATAGTATATGTCTCCATCAAAGGTCTTGAAGTGGAAGTTGCCCCATGTGCTGCACACACGGTCATTGTGAGCAGGATTGGAAGCTGTGAATTAAAACTAACTGTAAATTCCCAGCCTTAACATGGTGAAAATCAACTTGTCCAAGGCTTTATTTTGTCACTGAATATTTTTCACCTACCCATCTCCATCTGGTATCTTCTGTCCATCTATCCATTATAAACTGTGTATTCATTCTTCACTCATATGTGTTACTCATATATCTTTATAAATGTTTATAGGTATATTCAGCTAGAGCTTTGTTAGTTGTGCACATTTCAGCTGAGATGATTATTCAATATTACGTTCCTTAATCACCCTCTCTCTCCTCTTAATAATCTAGAACTCCTTTACCAGTAACTTTCCCCCTTTATAATGGATCTGTCTGCATCCTCTAAAACTGAAAACATATTGAATACATTCAATTCCTTTACTTACGTGTTATTATTGGATTTGTCAGCATTGGTTGGATGATGTTCACTTTAGATGAAAATGTGACAAAAGCTAGAAAAAAAAAGAAAGAAAGAAAGAAAACCCAAAGTAGTGTAACAGTACCAAAATCTGTACCTAAAATTGACATAGAAAAGACTAAAAAGTTCATATGCCTGACCCAAACAGAGCTATTGACACAGGCCAGGCTAATAGTGAATAGTTGAATCTCAAAATCAGGGTAGTCAAATCATAAATCTCCTTTGCTCTCTAAGGAAGGAATCACAGAATTATTGAGGCTGGAAAAGATCTCTGAGATCAAGTCGTCCCCCCTGTGAGCTGTCACCACCACACTGGTTAGATCATGTCACAAAGTTCCACATCCAGTCTTTCCTTAAACACCTTCAGGGACAGTGAATCCACCACTTCCCTGGGCAGTCCATTCCAATGTCTGATCATCCTCTCTGTGAGGAAATGCTTTCTAATATCCAACCTAAACCTCCCCTGGCGCAGCTTCATGCCATGCCCTCTCCTCCTGTTACGAGTTGCCTGGAAGAAGAGCCTCACCTCCACCTGACTGCAGATTCCCTTCAGATAGTTGTAGTGATAAGATCCCTCTTGAGTGTCGTCTTCTTCAGGCTAAACCACCCCAGCTCCCTCAGCCTCTTCTCATAAGACTTTCCCTCTAGTCCCTTCACCAGCCTTGCTACTCTCCTCTGGACCCGGAAGGAATAAAACCTTTAATTATCCCTTTTGGTCCCTGCTTATTTTCTTTTCTGTTAAGGGGCTGAAAACTCTTCGAAGTGACCACAACTCCATTGTACAGGATGATCTCAAATCACTCCGTGGTACAAATCGTTCAAGTTGGGTTGCCGTCTTAATTTCCCCAACATCAGCTGCTGCCTTTACCGCTTGCCAAGGTGGTCTCATTTCTTTTTACAAGGCACTAGACATCCTGCACATGTATTCCACTTGGATTTTATATATACAAATTCCTTCACATACACATTCAGCCTCTGTAAACACACATCTGTTTTCTTTGTTCCTTATTATTATACAAATACAACTCTACTGTGTGCTTAGCAATTGGTATCTACTAAAGATATTACTGTTCTGATATGGAGATAGGCTTGTTAATACACATTTATCTCTATTTGACATAACTGTGAATATGATAAGGAGGGCGGTTTTTATTTATTTGCAAATAAATGCAAATAGACAGCACAAATGAACGTACGCTTTCCTTTCTGCGGAACACCCTCATCGTATTTGCTTCCTGCTGCCATTTGGTTCTCACTCTGGGCTCCTGTGAAGAAATAGTAAAAACCATGTTAAGTACAATGTCCTGTACCTGAACTTTTAAAGCACAGTGTTTAGATAGGATCAAAGGACTCAGATATGGCTCTGTAAGGCAAAGGGGAAAGTCCTTTATCACATCAGAAAAAAAAAAAAGGAAACAGGCACCTAGAAAATAGTTAAAATGTAATTATAGAAAAAGACAAGTATGAGGGTTGAAATCAAAATAACATTCAAAGTATATCTGCTTTCTTTGTTTCCCTTAAAACTGACTACAAAGGATTCCAAGGGCTGGATCACAGCCCTTCTTTCACTGCTGCATTGAATCTCACAAATACGTGAAACAGTTACAGGAAGAATTCACAAAATGTAAGCAAGTCATTTATTGCAAACGCTGTGTAGTAGCTCGGTAATAAGAAGAAGAGGCACAGAACTGGTTAAAAGAAACAAAGGACTTAGGGCTCGATCTAATACTAGTTGCAGATATTGATGTGAAAGTTTCTTTAGTCCCTAAGCACAAGGCCTTTTCTTCTTGAGCAAAGAAAGGTAAGAAAGCTGGTGAAGGGTCTAAGCACAAGTCTTGTGAGAAATGGCTGAGGGACCTGGGGTTGTTCAGCCTGGAGAAAAGTAGGCTCAGGGGAGACATTGCTCTCGACAGCTCTCTGACAAGAGGTTGGAGCCATCTGGGGCTTGTCTCCTCCCAAGAAACAAGAGATAGGACTCAATTCCTTTTTAACAAGAAATGGCCTCAAGTTGCCCCAAGGGAGGCTTAGGTTGGATACTAGGAAAAATTTCTTCCCTGAAAGAGCTGTCAAGGCCTGGCCCAAGCTGCCCAGGGCAGTAGTGGAGTCCCCATCCCTGAAGGGATTTCAAAGCCACGTAGGTGTGGTAGGACATATTTTAGTGGTGACCTAGCAGTGTTGGGTTAACAGTTGGACTTGATGATCTTAAAGGTCTTTTCCAACCTAAACAATTCTATGATTCTAAATCTAAAGCCTCAGTTAGGGATCTAACTTTGCTTTACAGATGCATGCAAAAAGGTGCCTCTGATAATACAAGGGCCTGAGCAGTAACCCAAGAGAAGCAACCAGAAGCTTTCATGTTCTATCCCTCTTCTTGCTCTGGGCTGGTTTAAACTCACATCATCTTTGCAGAAAACCTTAAGCATCATACCGTAAGTCTATTTGACCAAGGGATCTTGCTACCTCACCTGAAGCTAACACATGGTGCTGAGAACAGGGGGACAGTGTCAAAGGAGTTAAAAATAGGCCATAATCATGTGACCACATGATCAGGGCACTCAGCTACATCAAAACTGTCCTATTCTTGTGCCTTGCTTCAAGGGTTATCTTTGTACCTCCTGTTAAAATGGTTACTGGATCAACTACACTAACTGTCTTCCAGTTGAGATCTCCTTTCTATTCTGACTCCTACGTTTTCAGTTCCTTTCTATGTGTGGCCCAGCAATCCCACACTAGAGGAGATACTGACAAAGACTTTTGAGAGATGACAAATATTGACCTGACACTTTCATGCCTAGGAAAAGACTGACCCTGAGCTCCTAAGTTGATGCTCTTGTCTTTTATAAATAAATATGTCTGGCATTTTCTGTAAAAGAAAAACAGCTACTACTTTATTTTGTAAAGGACTGAATTGTATCAGCCTGTGATAACCGCCCTTGGACTATGTTGACTAACATGTACCTGCAACCTCCCAAATCTAAATCCTCAAAGGATTTAGGTGATGAAATGACTAATCCTCATCAGGATTATGTGAATTCTAGAGTATTCTCTGTCCAAGACGAACTTTCTATGTAATTTAGTCCTAAATCACACCCCTGGTTTTTTTTCTCTTTTACACAGGAAGGGTTCACTGACTTGAAACTGGATCCATAACACCCATCTCAGTGCACAGGGAGCCACATGGGTGGAAGGGGGGGAAATGCTGAAGTCAAGGCTGTGCTGTAAACCCTAGTCCCCTTTGATTGATGACATTCATTGATGAGTGTTTTCTCCACTAAAGAGCCTCAGCCCAGATACCTCCATCAAAGCTGAACAACTGCCTTTGCCTTGAATTACTAGAGCAGGAGCACATTTTTTAAAAATTATTTTTATACTTTAACTTCTGTCTGTGCCCAATATGTAAATAGATTGAATACTTGATCCCAGGGCTGAAGGATGCTTCTCTGAAGGCATTCAACCCTCCACTCCTAAAGAGGTCTCCAGGCGACTGCTGGCTTTGGAGGAAAGGGTACTGAGCAGCCTCACCATATCTAGAAGTTGTTGCAGTGTCTTCAGTTTCTTTCAGACTTAAGCTTTTGATGCTTTTCTTATTTAACTTTATGTGTGATGACTAGGGATGTACAAAGAAAACTTCAGACAGAGTTTAACCGTTTTCCATTTCCTGTTACTATTTCAGATAATATCATTAGGTAAAATTGTTACTGATCAGGTGAGACAAATGCTTCTGAGTCTTAATACTAAGCCAGAATTTGCTCTTGATCAACACATCTATAGGAATTTCAGCAGGCATAGACCCACAGAAAGTTTATTGTCGCATGAGAACCTTTGTAACCGAGCAAAATAGCATATACATGTTTTTAGTCTGTTAATTTTTCTCAAGGAAACAGCAGGGGCTTTTGTTTACTCAGCAAATACATCATTCCCAAGGAAATTCTAGCTGCGTTGGTTTATTTAGCAATTGTGCAATGTCACATTGTTGACCAGTACTCGGTAAGTGTGTCTCAGTTGAAAGAATAGTCAAGATAATTTATTATTTCATAGTTTGGGATCTGAGGTCATTACTAAGAATATTTCTGGATGCCCCTTGCTAAGTCTATATCCAGCTGCCACATATGCAATTATCATTAATTTCTAAAAGTTAGCTTTTGACCCAAGTACAAAGTCAGGCACAGAAAGTTTGTAGACGTGGCGTGGGATTGGGCCAATATTCTCTAGGCACTCAGGGCATCTGAGAATATTCTCTGCAGAGCGTGATTCGAATAAAGAGGAGATTGCTGGGCACTGTCTGACCACTGCTCATTTTTCAAAGCAATTTATTGGATTGGCACTGCACACTACAAGAACTGCTTCCTTGCTCAATGAATGGCCGTGGATGCTTTTGACTGACATTGTGCAACTCTGAACGTAAGCTTATACTCTGACTGGTGTATTTTGTGCTTGAATCAACTTGCCAGTATTTTAGTTTCTTTCACTAACTATCAAATAGCCTAAAATTATATTTGCCCTTGTCAGTGTTTTGAAAATGATACACAAGACAAATTTACAGCAGCAACCTGAAGATGTATAACTGTTAGCTGTCAGGGCAGTAGTTTCTGTGTATGAATGGGACTGACTTAGCAAGCTTTACCCATGTAAGTATTTTCAAGCTGAGTTGTCCCATTGACTTTATAGGGCTACTCGTTAATAAAACTGCCAAGACCACCCCAATGAATATTATATTGATGGGAGAAAGAAAAAGAAACCATACAAAATGATAGATTGCACATGTCAGATAAATCTCCCAGGCCTGCTCACGCTCATTATCAGTAATTTAGGTTAACATTTTGCGTCAGGTACTGTCAATGTACAATTAGTTGTGGAAAATCATCAGAGCACGAAAGTTCCCTTCCAAAGTCTGTTGCAAAAGAAATTGCAAGAAATCTTGAGCAATCTGGTATTAACTCCTGGTAGGTGACAAGATACTGGGAAAGATTGACCAGCAGTTTGATCTAGCAACTGGAAAACGTAGCACTTTAAATTTTGTAAAACCTGGAATATTCCTAAGCAATACAAAATGCAAGAGGAATAATATGATTTTGTAAAGCATAAGCAGTAGTGGAAAACTGATATTTTAAGGCATGAATAATGGTTCTTTTTGATTTGCTCTTCAAGGTGACCTCACAAATGTAGTTAAATGCAGCAGTTTGAGGCAATACACTAAATTAAATCAGTCTGGTTAATAGACAGGCATTAAATATTTCACAGAAACTGGAAAAAGAAAAAATAAATCAAGAAATCTTGTTTAAATGCAACCACCTGTGAAATGAAACAATAAAATTAATATAGTAGTTTAAAAGATATCACTAGATCTAAACAGAGTATATTTTCTTTTCCCAGTAAAAAATAGAACTTCTTACCTATCTGATGGATACAGCAAACTGCTAAGAGGAAAGCCCATTCAGGCACCCACATCCCCCTGCCAAACCCCATCTTGAGTGGAGTCTGGCACAAGGATGTCAGGTCTGATGTTGGTCAGGAGGAGTAGTTCACTGGTGCTCTGTCACTCTTATATAGTAGGTGACTTTGGCTTCAGTCCCAGATTGATTCAGAGAGCCTAGAAAGGTGGGGTTTGGGGGATTTTAGCGAAAGAGCAAGTAAACAGAAGATGCTCTTCCTTCCTCGGGAACTGGCCAATGGTATTTGCCTTTTGGGAGGAGAATGAGCATGGACGTAGGTATATTTTGTTAAGGTTCAGTCTAATAAAGAAACATAACATGGTTGCAAATAAAACACAACTCCCCTTCCACAAATAGCAGGTCCTGGAGCAAATTGAATTTGGGGTTGCTTTACAGTTGTGCAGATGACATGCAAGTAACTAGTCTAAGTTTTTCAATACTGTAACTGATTCCAGGCAGCTCCTTGGCAACTCCCCCACCATCAATTGATTTATGAAGTCTGAGGAGGTGCAGAGTATTTCACAGGTGGGGACCCAGCTCAAGGAATCCACTCTGTGCCTCTTAGAGCAGCTAATCTTGTAAAAAGAGCAGGCTAATAACCTTGAAATGTCCTGTAATATCACAGGGTCACACCAAGTGTAAGCCACAGAAACCCTTCTATGGGGCACTGACAGGCATCAGGGACCTACTGGAAGAACATTAAGTCAGCTTTACCTGGACTGTAGCCTATTTGAGGGTGGAACCCCTCTGCTGTGAGGACAGGCTGAAAGGGTTGGGGTTGTTCAGCCCCGAGAATAAGATCTCTGCGGAGACCTTGTTGAAGCTTTCTAGTATCTGAAGGGGGCCTACAAGAAAACTGGGGAGGGACTTTTTACGAGAGCTTGTAGTGATAGGATGAGTGGTAATGGTTTCAAACTGGAAGAGGGTAGAATTAGATTAGAAGTTAGGAAGAGTTTCTTCTCTCTGAGGGTGGTGAAACACTGGAACAAGTTGTCCAGGGAAGCTGCAGATGCTCCATCACTGGATGTGTTTGAGACCACATTGGATGGGGCTCTTGAAAAAGACCTTGTGCAGCCTCGTCTAGTGGGAGGTGTCCTTTCCTGTGGCAGGGGACTTGGGACTACACGATCTTCAAGGTCCCTTCTGGGTCAAACCATTCTGTGATGTTTCCATGATCTTGAGCGTCCTTCCAGTTTACAAGAATGAAGGTAGCTGATGGATCCAGAAATCTTCATAAGAAGTGGAATGAAAGCTGCTGTGCAGGGGGGGCAGTTAGCAAGAGGCACTGGAGAGGTATCACTAGGGTGGGGAAGACACAGGAGTAGGAGTGGGAAAAAGTTATGTATACTAGAATGTGGAGAGATGCAGGAAGGACTTCTTTGTGTAAAATGCGACAGGTTTGTCTTCTGCATGTCTGGTAAGATTCCCTTGAGCAGTCTCTACTGATGTTTGTCATTTTCTGCTGAAGCAGGGACAAAGTTGGGAAGGAGACAAAGTTAGGAAGGTGTTTTAATTGTCAAATGTGATCGCAGCTGGATGCCTAATTCCCCTGGGTTTTTATCAGAATCCTTCCCTGCAATTATAAATTCAAAAATATTTCTGTGAAAGAATGAGAGTACAATCAAATATTCTATTCAGGTGTTACTGAACCAAATGGTGTCATTTTTTTTCAATTGATTTCAGTGCAGCCCTTATTTCCACTTTTGTTCAGTACTAAATATAATAGATCCTTGCTCACTTAGTATTATAAATTAAATAAAAAAGAGTTCCTTTATGAAGTATTATCTGGATTTGAGTTTTGGACTGAAATCAGTACTAGCTTACTGTAGCAAGGTTGTGGTACTTAAGTCAACATATTGGCCTGCTATAGCATAAAACATGTTCTCTCAAAATATCCAGGATGTTTAATGAAGTTACATCTTCATAGTCAGTAGTAAGCTCTTTACACACCCTAGATCTCTGTCTTCATGCTTCAGCAGACCAGGAGAAAAGAAAAGTCTGGATTTCCTGCCCTGAGAACGTTGTTTTGTTCTGTGCTGGTTCTTCCAATGAATATAAATTCATCTGTACATAGAGAAGGCAAATGATAATCTTGTTTACGAGACCAGTTAACTGTATTAAATAAATATACATAAGTATCATTTAAGCGATTAAGCCAACCAATAAACTGGGCTTTCAGCAGCTAATGTGCCTGCACCTTTAGTGGGCTACGTGTGATGGTCAGGGATAGCAGAGCTTGCTTCCCCTATCTGCTACACACACCCACCTCTGCCTGAGGGGATAACAGAGTAATGGGAACTTCTTGTGCTGTTTTAAAACATTTGGAGAGAGATTCTTGTTTCCCACTGGGTGGAGTAGAGTGAGGCACTGCTGATAAAGGGAGGACAGGTAGTGTCCTCTTGCCTGTCCCTGCTGAGAGAGGAGGGGGGGGATGTAGTGCTTTTGATGCTTGTCTGGTGAAGGTGAGGAGGGATGACTCGGTGTGTCAGTGGGGTCAAGGCTGCTTTTTCCTTTGCCCTGTCTCTTTTGCTGCAGTTATTGCTAAAGCAGAGTGCTAATATCAAATACTTCTTTCCTCTTCTAAGGTGGTTTTTGGTTTTCACTCATAACTGTGACGAAAGCAATGTTTGTCAAACTTGACTATGCTACTTCACGAAGTGTTTACCAGTGTGTGGTATTCTATAGATGTTGTCCTGGTTGTGAGTGTTTTTAAATGGGTGTTGCTCAGAAATTTTTCTCAAACCTTTACATAATCTGGACTTGTTATGATTCTACTGCTCAGACTGAAACTGTTGAGCTCCAGGGAGTGGTGTCACTCAAATGATGTTGCAGTGTTCAGCTTATCCAACCATACAGCCTCTTTACTTTCCTTCTTCCTCACCATAAAGAGTGAGTGAAATAATAACAAAACAGCTACAGAAGAAATTAAGACCTCTCTATTGTGAGGCTTGTACATTTTTGAAAGTTATCAGGCTATGAAATTTTACTGTTTGATAGAGGAACTGTATCTGTAGATGACAGTAGCACAAAGTGCAGAAGGATTTAAATAAATATTTTCATTGGTCACATGGGTGGTTGCTCCAAGTGGTTCTTATAAATGAATAAAAAAAGTAATTGGAGGATTTCTGAGTATCCCAGATGGTAGGTAGGCTCTTTTCACTGTACTTACATAGGCAGAGAAGGAGCAAGCTCTGCTCTGCAGTTGGAGAAAAACCCCAGAAGCAAGTTTTAAAGTATTTTAATAATAGAAATTTAAGCTGCTGTCTTTATTGTTAATGTACAGCAGGAATCCACCATTGGACCACAGTTCTGGTATTGCCTGGCACTAAAACAAAGCACTTCTGTTTGCAGAGAGGGAATGTTCAGGGAGGAGTTGAAAGCATTATTTTTTTTATTATTTCCTGCATTTTTCTCTGGTTTTCTCAGTTTTAATGCTGTGGGAACTAGAGAAGCTTATCTTGACATCTCAGCATCAAATAACATGGAAATTAATGTAGGATAGATCTATAGATTAATTACATCATCCAAGGACCTAGCTGACAAATATTCTTCCGACTCTTATTTTAATCTTGTATCAAAATATCAAAAATCTGTATCAATGGGTTGGTCGCTAAAAGCACTTTTTACAACAATAAATCCAATATATGTGTTATTAGACCCATAACTCTGACAATGGATATAATCTCTCCAATTTTACCTTTTCTTCTTGGTTTCTTGCACAGAAGTAGGGACAAAACTTGAGACATTATACCCATGTAAAATTTCAAATGCTGGATAAAACGTGCACACCACATATACTATCAATACTATAATTACAACCTGAAAGTAGCTCTCATAATATGAAGGTGGCAAAGGCCACCATTCAGAAGTTAGGAAGTGGTAGCAGTGAGGCCATTAAGGAAACCAAAATTCATCTGCCTTCTGTGTTGAGAAGAGTGTTGAGAACTTCCTCACAAGTGTGATAAACCAGAGATAGCTGGGACTTAGAAAGTTGCATTGTGCCTCAGATTTGTGAAGACCTTGCTTGCCATGTGGACTAGAAAAAATGAATAAATTAATAGTTGGATTGATCAAAGACAATATTGTTGTCTAGAATGTAATGTAATGAAAATCTGCAATTAATGTAGACCAAGTTGTCATTAACTTAAGCAGAGTAACCAGCACAGTCTTTCCACCTGGCTCTGCAGGGGTTTAGTTGCTCTCCTTGGTGTGTCCTGCTCATGCTTTTCACACCTTTCCCTGATAGCCTTGACTGTTCTTCCCACCCATCAGTCTACAGGTGACTCACCAAGGTTTTGCTTTCCAGCCCTGCCCAGGGATTCACACTCACTCTCTACCCTTTTTCAGTGTGCTCTTAACTTCCCCCTGACAAATACCTGCACTGCCACTGCAGAAGATAATGTTGGCCATGCTCTGGCCATAGGCTCCTTTCCTTGGATTTTGGAATAGATGATGCAGTCTCTTTTCTGCTCATTGTAACGTGTCACACCTCTTGAGAAATCTCAGAGAGGTTCCTCTGTGGAAAACAAAGCTGCACACAGCCTCAGGGTGAAATGCATGAGTCTCCTCATGTGTTAGATGGTGAATGGCAGGTGAGCTTGGTGGTGTGTACGGATGTGATCACTTTTTAGTTCATTACAGTAACAAACTGTACCCTATGCAAGGTACTATGGAATGGGAATAAAACTCTGGATATGGAGATTAGATTGTCTAGCTGGAAAAAAAGTGAGAGCTAAGGGGAGTGAAGGTTAGAAGAAATGAAGTAACTTGACTCATTAATCGGTGACATCAGTCCTAGTTCCTTAATTACAGAGTGCACCTTAAGTTCACCACTGTGCTGTCTTTCCTTTTCTTGGAAAAGGATTTGGAAGAGGAGCCTGTAACGGGTTTCTTGAACTGTTGTCAGGCAAGGAAGAACAGAGCTCACCATAACTAAGGTGAATGCAAGCTGCAAGAAAAATAAATGAAGCTCGTGTCTAATACCTTGGTAGCAATGGCTTCTGCATGTTTCAAAGTGAATTAATGAAATGTGGCCATTCCTGTTGTGGTATTTCAAATGAGGTGCTACTTTTCTTAAGTTTACAGTTTCCACATGGTCAGTATATAACCCAGAGGAGCTCAACACCTTTCTCATTGTGATTCTTGCTCCTGGGCTTTAACTATGTAAGAACTAAGCTGTACTGGTTGAATCATCTTTCTGTCTTATTCCTATCCTTCAAAAATATTTGGAAAAACTTTTAGTAGCTCTGCTGCCAGCAAGCTGCCATGTCTTGTCTTAACTCAGTATTTTTAATTGTTGGGTGATATATTTTTACTTGGGAAAATGCATATATGTATGTGCTGAATCATTTTTACAAGGTTTATGTCCTTAGGCACACTTAATTCAGCTGAAAGCATAACTTTTCCATGGTACATACTATCTGAAAACTCAGGTGGTAGATTTTTCACCTTCTGTGTTTGCTCAGTTCTCAGTGTTAGGTTGGTGTTTATAGCTCTTATTTTATTTGTCTGCCTGGCTTCTGCTTCTAGGAGTTCATGAGGAAAAGTTTCTTTCCTATGAGGGTGCCAGAGCCCTGGCCCAGGCTTCCCAGAGAGGTTGTGGAGTCTCCTCTGGAGAGATTCCACTCCCATCGGACACTGTGATACTGGGCCCCCTGCTCTGGGTGACCCTGCTGGAGCAGGGGGGTGTGAATGAGATGACTTCCAGAGGTCCCTACCATGCTGGGATTTAGCAATTCTTGCAAGTCTTCCTTGTCTTCTTGTAGCACATCTAGATGCTGCAGGAGTACCTCTAACTCTTCCCCTTCCTACTAATTCTGTCTCAGTCTTTCTTTTCCTTAATCATCCCTATTTCAAATTTAGAGCTCCTCTTTAATGTTTAAAAATCACTATGAAATTGTTAAATCTGCTTCTATCTGCTCAGGGACAAGGAATCAGTGTTTTAGCTTAATTCCTTTTTCTATATATAGTCAATTTTCACCAACTGCTTTCCTAAAAGTAGGATTTTTTGAATCCTTAGGTGTTGTCCTGTACATAAGACCTGACAAGGCTTGCCATATCCATAAGGAGAAGGTCTGTGAGCCGTGTAGCTGTGGCTGTAATACCTGTTACAATGTTCTCAGTATGTCATCTGTCACCATTAGTAAGTACTAGACCTTCAGAGCACAGTCCTGTGTGGTGGTGAGTGCAGCACCTGCTCTCTGAGTGTGTTCTGCAGCCAGCAAACAAAATCAGAGAGTCAAAAAATGTGTTTTGGGTGATATTTCACTTGGCCCAGTCTAACCAGACAAGGAATAGGGTAAGCAAGCTTCTGCTTTCCACAGACTGCAGTATCATCCTTTATTTTTAAGACCAAGCAAGAATTATGGGACAGCAAAGTTCTGCCCCCCACTGCTGGGGTAGGTAAAGCACTTAAACTGGGTTTCAAACCACTTTACAACTCTTTCAGAGTACTTAGGAAACTAAAGCTGGTTATTTCTACTTATGTCTGAGGATGAACGTGGACAGGACACAGTTCACTATGAATCTTGATGTTTCTTCAACCGCCCTGTTTGCTGCTATTTGCAGCAAAAGCTTTCAGAGCCCTAGAGCTGTATACATTTGGCTGGTCTTGGATGTGTTCCAAGATGTGGTTGGAGTGGCTTTGAGCTACCTGGGCTAGTGGGAGGTGTCCCTGCCCATGGCAGGGGGGTTGGAACTAGATGATCCTTAAGGTCCCTTTCAACCCAAACCATTCTATTGTTCTATGAATTACTGTTTCTCTATCGCTGGGGTGAGTTTTACTTTTAAGTATTGTTTCTTACAAACAGAAAGATCATGCAAAGCAACTCACACTTGGTTTAAATTAATTGCCATTCTGCATATGGTATGTAAAGGCCAGTCAAAGCAGGACGTTGATAGATCTCATACAGTCAGGATTTGCTCTGGGAGAGGCTGCAAGTCACCCATTCTAGTTATTATTTGCACATCATAATCTTTTAATGTACATACATATACACACATGCTGCTCTGCTAGTTTACCTTGATTCATATATTTCAGCTTCTGAAGGAGATGATCTTGATAAAGGGGTTTGTTTGTTCGCTTCTAGCTTCAAATTCCCAAAGAGAATTTGAAATGATCCAGTCTTCATTACTGCTAATTTCTGTGGCATACATCTGTAAAGAAGAAGGGAGTCTCTGCAACATTAAGCAATTTTGTTTCATCCATATTCAACTGTATTTTAGGTATAAAAGAAGATGAGATGTGGGTAAATGAACTGGAGAAATAGAATTATAGTCATGTTCCATAAAGATATGTCTTCCACCTCTGATAGCAATTTCCAGTTGCAGTTTACAGAAGCTCAAGTGACTACTCAAACCTATTAACTCTATTCTTTTGATAGCTTCTAAGTTATGAGGAAATATCAAAATAACTTATTAAATGGCATTGCCTATGAAAGTGCTTGAAAATTCCCATCAGAATTAAAAAAAGGATACAGATGTTTTCATTACATGGTCTTTAGGGTATCCCATACCCATACTATCCTGAGATTGTGTAACTCATTGTTTATACAGAGCATAATGTTTAAATTAATATATCCAGTACTCAGAACTAAGATGAAGTGTTTTAAACAACTTGTCAAGTTCTCCCAACCCTTGTATTGATGGGGTAGGTAAAGCAGTTGAATTGTTTCAAACCACTTACAACTCATTCAGAGTACTTAGGAAACAAAAGCTGAGTATTTCTGCTTCTGTCCAAGTATGAACATGGATAGAACACAGCTCACAGTAAGAATCTTGATGTATATTGTGAGAAATTTCACTAGAAAAGGTACCAAAATAAATTGGCTTTAATCCACCTGCAGTGACTTTGTTTCATCCTGGCACTAGGAGCAAATTAAAGTATCTTTCAGGTTGTCCTAATCCAAGTAAAGGAACTAGTCCTGTCTTGTTCCACTCATGGAAGCAGCATTTCACCTCCCACTCTGGCTCTTTGGAGTAACACTGAGAGGAGGCCAAACATCTGCTCTGCCTCATCTTTCCATAATGGAGGTGTGTGCAATACCTTATATCTATTGTAGTTCACAAGTCACTACCACAGCAGTCCTGAGTTTGCTGCAGTGGTTCCATGACATTTCAAACTATAATTTCAAAGTAACATTTAAAGTTTCAAGACAACTTGGTCAACTCAAGTACTTTCTAGGAACATTTTATATATTTGAGAGATAAATTAAATTCTGCTCCCTTGCAAGTTGATAAGGAGTTTTTTCATTGTATTCAGTTTGAACATAGTCATGTCAACTGTGAGGGAATGTATTGAGACTCTTGCATGTAATGACCCCTCTCTTGTTGGGGTCGGTGTCTTCTCCCATGTAAGAATCAATAGGACAAGAGGAAATGGCTTCAAATTGTGCCAGGGGAGGTTTAGATTGGACATTAGGAAAAAAATGTTCACTGCAGAGGTTGTCAAGGGCTGGCTCAGGCTGCCCAGGGCAGTGGTAGAGTCCCCATCCCTGGAGGGCTTTCAAAGCCATGGAGATGTGGTGCTAAGGGGTATGGTTTAGTGGTGACCTGGCAGTGTTGGGTTAATGATTGGACTTGATGATCTTAAGGGTCTTTTCCAACCAAAATGATTCTATGATTCTAAAGCATATTGTTGGATTAACTTCAGACACACCTTAATTGTGAAGTCTAAGTTGGTTTCAACCACAGAGCACACACACTGGACAATCCATTGGGTTTTTTTTTTTTCATTTCGTGCTGCTTTACTCCTGACAGAAGAAATATCCTCTATATATCGAGATCAAAGACAAGTAGAACTTTGGGAAAGAATTTCCAGTTTGACCACTCATGAAAGAACTGAATGAGCTCATTTTATACGTCAGAGACATTAGCTGTACTCAAAAAGCCATCTGGCTCTGGAAATATTTGCTAGGATATTTGTGGATCAAAACCACATAAAACTTCTGAATGGAGCAAAACCTTTGGTATGTTATATTTTGAAACCAGGGAGAATAGAACAGAATAGAACATCAGGAAACTCTCACACTTGCCCTTTGGGGCGTACTTGCTAATTAGTCACTAGTCTAGCTAATATTTGCTTGTAAAGAGAAAGGAATGTAAGTATATTTATGCATATATTTTAGTCAGTTCTACAACAGAATTTATTTAAAAAATTAATTTTCCT
Organism: Chloroceryle amazona; assembly: GCA_027560015.1. Taxonomy (NCBI): domain Eukaryota; kingdom Metazoa; phylum Chordata; class Aves; order Coraciiformes; family Cerylidae; genus Chloroceryle; species Chloroceryle amazona. The sequence continues at coordinate 43,892 of JANHFX010017283.1, forward strand.
CAGACCTTTTTTATTCAATGACCCTTGAATGTAATTGTGGGAAAGTTGTTCCTGTGGGCTTACAGGCAGGAAGATTATCTGAATTGATTTAGTGAAGAACACCTTGGGAAAAGAACTGTCTTTTGATATTCTGACTGTGGTCCAGAGATCCAGATAATGAAAACGATGGCAAAGGTGTATGCAAATTCATATTTTTCTTAAATTATGCTAATTTGCTAAAACTTAAGCATTTGCACTTGTATTAATGTGATTAACTTTAGATATCCTCTATTCTTCTCAGTTCAGTAAGAATTTAATGTATGTAGAACATTATTCACCTCCAACTGAAACCAGTGAAGAGACTTATGGAAGCTCATCCAAATGTCATTAACCCTTTAATAGTGTACGCTTGGATCATGACTGTTTCCTTTCACGTGCTGGCTAAGTGGATAAAATGCCTGCTGTCCCAAGGCATCATACAATGCAGAATCATGGAAACTGAATGTCTGTGTATCTACTGATATGAATTATTACCTTGAACCTTCAGTTGCACATTAGCTCGAGCATGACTGACTCTAGTTTTGACTTGCTCCTGAATCCTTCTTATTTCTCTCCCCTCTAGCACTGCCAGATGTGATTATATATTTCATTTTCTATGTTAAGACCCTCTTTCCAATTGCTAGGACTTTGTCAAGTTTTTCATCATTTAGTTGGCATTTTACAGATTTTTGACCTACTTGTGTCAAGTATTTTTGGAAGGAGGAGGTGGAAATATTTCAGTCAGAATGAGCCAGTTGTTCAGAATGTGGCAAGAGAATCAATATGTTGCAGCATAAGGGAATTTGGGGGGATCTTGCTTCTGTCTAAAAAGCATGTCTTGACAACTACACTTGCAAAGCAAAATGCTGTTCATTAGAATTTACTGGAATTCAAGTTGTTCATGTAGCTGCTGATGCCATCCTAAGGTGTTATGTTTAGCTCAGAGAGATGCCAGTATTTCTATTGTGTGGTAAAGCATTTAGTGGATGCCAAATCAAACTCTTAACCTTTCTGTAATTCAACAGAAAGTAAACTGGATACTGGGAAACAGAATCAAACCTTTCTGATAAATAGCTATTTGCTTTGCTAAGACATTGGAGGTCCTCCTCCCTCTCCAATACTAAGGTAAAACAAGAACAGTAGGCAATCTGGTGTTGGTTTTACCCTGATGAGAACTGCTTCCACTCTTATCATTTAATATAAGAATGACCACAGTGGATGAGAGGAAATGTCCATCCAACCCAGTACCTTGCCTGTGGCAGTGGCCAGTGCAGCACATCAGGAAAGATCTGAGCAAGCACAAAGTGATAATTCTGAAGAATACCATCTTATATACCACAAATACATGGTTCAGAGGATCCTGATGCCTTTGGGTTCACTAGCTCTATGCCTTTGCTATTGTTTTTATTAATTTAAAAGGACACATGGATCATGGTTGCAGTCAGTATGGAGGAGAAACAAACTTAAAATACCAGCTAAAAGACCTTGAAGACTGGTCAGTTTCATTCTCTTGGTGACTTTCTGTTGCACCTCAGCTGTTGCCAGCAGATGCACTTCCTCCTCGCTGTCCCTTTTCTTTTTGCCCTTTGCTGTTGCTGCTACTGCACTATGAGTGTGACAGCTTCCTCTTACGGAAGCCAAAGGGAGATGGAATGTGGAGCACTGACTGGAAGAGGGGAGAGAAATAAAGTGGACTTGGGGATCATACAGGGAGAATAGCTAGAAAAAGTGAGTGAGGAGACAGAATGTAGAGGGGTGTCAGAGAGATGTGGGTGCATGAGGATGAGGGAAGAAGCTGAGAATGTGTGTGAGGTAGTAAGTGAAAATTAATGGTGCAATATAACTATTTGTACCTCCAGGATCTGGAGATAAACTAAGTTAAACACAACTAAAGATACTGTCTGGTCTTTGTGACTGAAAGAGTTAAACTATACCATATAAAGAATTCCTCTCTGATCTGTTCTGGGCAAGCCATGGAAAAGACGTCATGCTTATGAATTTTTATTTGTCTTGGACGTGGTGCACGGACATCCTTGTGTCTCAGCCTTCTGAGATAAAGAAGTGTATCTCAGAAGAGACATTTCAGTGACATTTCTTGATGGAGTTTAAGATAAGTTTCTGTCCCTAGTCAGATTTGATCCCTCCCCTCTGATGACTACTGTGCACTTCATGAACACTGTGACTACTGTCTAAAGACTAGCAAAGCAGGGGCCATACTGCTACAGAAATAACTGGCAAAATCCCAATTTCAGGCAGTTGTCTGTTTCCTTCAAGCTTTATACGTAGCACAGGTAACCTTAGATGCTTATTACAGTTCTGTCTCCTCTCTTCCGTGTCTTTATATTACCTTTTATCTCTAAGAATGCTCACATTTCATGTTTGTACAGCACAGCGGAGAGTAATTCTATGCTGTTCTACTACAAGCACCACCATGGCTTAATAAATACCTAGATAAATAATAATAGGACAATGCAGAGGGGTGTAAACAAAATGAAACTCTAATCTAGCTTGGCAAAGCATGTGTGTGTGTATTTCAAAGAATTGATGCAAACCATGGTATATTATAGTGCCTAGGACAAGAAAATCCTGGTCCATGTAAGTGTGGTTCTTAGCTCTTATAGTAATGCTAAAGGCAAAGCAAACATTTAGTTTATTCTGAAATGCATGTTCTTAAGCTGCTTTTCTGAATAAGTACATTAATGGAATTGGGTATTAACTGGAATCAGCATGATTTTTACTGAAATATTTCAACCAAAACTCCCATTCTATTCTGTGTTCCTATGGCTTTCACATGGCTTCCAAACAACGCCTTGATTACTTATATTCATCTTTTCATCGGAGAGTACTTTTCTGATGAGGATTTACTTTACCTACCAGCAATTATTTTGCGAGGCTCTGGTCTGTCAGCATGTGCATTGTGTCGGGGTAGAGCCAGGACCACGCCTCAAGGACATTTCTAGGCAAAAGTCTGAAAGTAATAGAACTCATCCACAATGGCAGCCTCTGTCCGGCTGTTTGCTCTGTATGGACTCAGTTTGTGTGACGCCTGTTAAATATCTAACCCTTTGTCAAAATGAATAGGTAATTTATTATTGGGGATAAAATGACAATCACTTTCAACCTTTGCAGAACTCAAGGGCAAAGCAGTTTTTCCAGTTGGAAGGAGGACTTTGTCCGCTACCACCAACTAATGACATCATGGATAGAAGTGGTGGACCCTGAATCAACCTACCATGAAACCAGATTCAGTAAAACAAGCAACCACCACCAAACCAAACACACTGATGTCAGTAACAGAGGGACCAATCTTTCCTGCTGGGAACAATCCCTTAAGACCCAGGAGCTTCACTGGAATGTGGTTATAGGTAAAGTAGTGTCTGCTTGTTTAGTATTTGTCTGTGTGGGTGTCACATGTACCTTATATGCAGTGCAGACATGTGACTGTACCACCACAGTATGCTCTGCTTGAAGCAAAAAACAGTGTGGCACCAGTGCAACCAGTGGGAATGAGTCATACAAGTCCCTTTTACATCTAGTGAGGAATACATATATATATGTTTAACAGTAGTAGTACTAATTGTTTGGGCTCTCTGCAGTGGCATAGAAGCACATGGAGAAACGAAGCCTTTAAACATATCGCTAAAATAATGCACTGTTTTTCTTCAGCTATCAATGATGCAAATATTTTCCTGAAGCTGTGGGCCAATTTCCATCCTGACTGTGCAAACCCAGTCCTCCTGGTTTCATCAGAATGGACTAGGAGAGTAGGATTTGGCTGAATTTC
>JANHFX010017283.1:47793-63306 GCA_027560015.1 Chloroceryle amazona
TTCCATCCTGACTGTGCAAACCCAGTCCTCCTGGTTTCATCAGAATGGACTAGGAGAGTAGGATTTGGCTGAATTTCACCACTTCCATCGGTAGACTTACCTAAGAAATGATGGCAAAATATTTAGTCACCTTTTTTTTTGAAGCTTCTGTACCAAAAAGCTTGCCTAATTTATCTAGTTATTCCAGCTGAGACAATAAAACATTATCTCTACCTACAAACCTATTACCTATGACCTTTGAGAGAGACAAGGCTGGTTAGACTTCAGAGAAATAATGGTACAAGTACCTCCAGAATCATTACTGAGAAGAAGAACTGGGGAAAAATGACTGAAATAATAAACACCAAATCTGCATTTTCCCTGGGGATCCTTTCCTCTTTGGGATCCTTGTGCACTAACCAGAGAAACTGCTCGTAATGTGAGAGTTTATACACATATATGTATGTCAACACAGATTGCCTAACACAGCTGAAATATGAGTCACATCCTAGATGACACACAACTCTTTTGGGAGAAAAGGACAAAATGACCTGTTGCCTCAAGCAAAATGCTCTGTTTGCTATTGTACAAAAGTTTCAGTGTGACAAGATAGCCCGATGGTCTCCTTTGCAACTGCTGAGAGGTGAATAAATCAAACGCATAGTGGTGAAGCTTCCTGTGTGACTCTGACAGCAGCTATTTCTATTTCCTGGAGATGAGTAGCATGGTTTCTTCAGAAAAGTGGAGACATGGATTTAATTTAAAATATAAATCCACATTGTTATTTTAAAAAAATAATATGCTTAAAGAGCATATTTTGAAACTAAGAAAACATACACATTGGTAAATAAAATGAAGCATTCAGTAGCTTGTATCACGTTACAGAAGAAATGCTGTATAATCATCAGTACAAATAAGCCTTAAGCTGCATGAGACAATGGATATTAAGACTGAAACAAAGAATAAATAACAAGACAGACATAGCCTGGAGAAATATAAGCAAGGATAGAATTCCTTTTTTAGATAAGGTGGAAAACAGGCTGCTCTTTACACACATTCTGCTGCTTCCTCATGAGTGACCTGTTTGATCTTGACAGGCATTACTTTTGCAGTCAGAATACTCGAGTCCCTTGGTATGACACATCAGATTCCCAGCAGTGCCAGAACAGTTTGGCACACCTTAGAGACAAATACAGAATCACAGAATCCTTTTTGCTGGAACAGATGTTTAAGATTGAGTGCAACTGTTAACCCAGCACTGCCAGGTCACCACTAAACCATGTCCCTCAGCACCACGTCTCCATGGTTTTCAAAGCCCTCCAGGGATGGGGACTCCACCACCTCCCTGGGCAGCCTGGCCCAACCCCTGACAACCCTTCTGGGGAAGAAAGTTTTCCTAATATTGAATATAAACCTCCCCTGGTGCAACTTGAGGCTGTTTCCTCTTGTCCTAGAACTTCTTACTTGGGAGACAAGACCAACAAACGTACAGATTTGAGCTTTTCCTTAATTGTCCTGCTTCAGCCTGTTGTCTAAACTAACAGAATCCTCAGCCTTGCCTGACGGCCCTGTGAGCAGAGCAGAAACGTGGAGCAGGCAGAGCCAGGGGAGCATCTGTGAAGCCATGCAGACAGCATAAAATTCAGTACCTACACAGCCTCTCTGTGCCAGGCAACCACGATCAACCCACAGAACTTGCTGGTAAAAAAAAAAAAGAGGTTGGGGAAAGGACATGCTTTCAAAAACCAGCTGGAGACATTTTTCTTTCTTTTCTTTGTTAACCTTTAAAGAAGCTAAAACGGTGCCAAATCCCAATGACGTTAGAAACTGGACTTTATGGAGGATGGTGGGGTAGCTTGCTTTGTTCACCTGTGAATAAATGCTATTTATATCACCTGTTTAAATACTGGGAGCTGTGTGCTTTGCCACGAAGAGTACAGGAGGGATCCAGGGGCTGAGGGGGGCCTGTCCCTGAAGCTGCCCTCCCAGGGCCTCAAGGGCCTTGGGGCGCATTTCGCCACCAGAGCTTTACCACCCTTTGCCTGTAATCTCAGGTATGAGATAACAGGTGACCTTGCATGAGGGGATGGGGTTCTTCCCCATCTTCCCCCACTCCTTCCCCCTAGATTCCTGTCAGGGGAAGAAAAAAAAAAGGAGGAACAATTAAAAAGAAGGGGGGCAAAAACCAGTCCTAGGCCTTTCAAGCACAGTTTGGGTTGCTGTCCCGAGAGCAGAAATGCAGCAAACTTGCCCAGTCCTCTCAGGATAGTTTTCCCACAGAGGTGGGAGTACCGTGCTGCAGGTACGCACCTCACTGCCTTTTCCTCGGGAGGTGGTCCTGTGAAGAAAGGCTGAAAGAGTTGGGGTTGTTCAACTTAGAGAAGTGTCCAGTGAGACCTTACTGCAGCCTGTCACAAAGAAGGGAACTGACGGTTTAGCAGGGTCTGTTGTGACAGGACAAGGGGTGATGGTTTTGAACTAAAAGAGGGAGAATAAGACTGGATAGGATGAAGAAATTTTTGGCACCCAGGGTGGTGAGACCCTGGCCTTGGTTTCTTTTCAGAGAGGTGTGGGGCACAGTGTAGTTTGTTTCTTTATTATTTAATGGCACTTATGACTAAATTATGTGTGAGAAATTATTTGTAATGTATGGTATTCATTCTGTCTTTGGTATAAACTTCTACAAAACAATTACCAGGATTGAAGCAATTTGATACTGGGCAGCTTTATGATGGGAAGTTTCTGAATGTTTAGCTTGGACACCAGAGCAGATTAATCTCCAATCACTCCAAGTGAATTGACAACTTGAAAAAATAAACTGTCTGTAGAAAGATGGTCCCTTCTTTGTAACTGCTATCATAAATGCAAAAAAGATTGTAATCCTCATGCTCTGCTTTGTGTTTAATTCCCAGCATATGAAAGCTGGTCTCCGATCACATGTGCTAGAGAAATCATGGAATAACACCAGTATGACCATACTAGAACAAGTGAACCAAGGTAGGAGAAAGTCTCTCTCTCTCTCTCTCTCTGATAATTTTTGTCAATTTATTTATTTTTAACCCCGTGTGCTCAACTGTGCTTCCTCCATTGGGTGAGGTATGCTTGCTGCTCTGTAGTCTTCAGCTAGGGCAGACGAACTGTAAAAAAGGAGTGTCCAAGCCATTTTCATAGTTTCCTGATAGCCTCAGAGATTAGTCACAATGCATATTTGTATTTTTTCTGTAAATTGAGATCCTGATAATGTCATGTCCACTGTAGTTACGTCAGTGTAACACTGACAGGTTTTTCTGTGTCTCTTGAAGTGTGGGCTGGTTTGATGGCCTTGTGGTTTAGGATTGCTGTTTTGTGTGAACTTTGGTGTCAGCAGTGCAAAAATGGCTTCTTTGACACTGAGGCAGAGGAGCTCATGAGGTTCACAGGAGCAGACTTGAGCTGTCCTTCACCCTATCCTTGCAGTGTACTCTGAGCATGAGAAGGGGCAGATTAGAGTTGATCATGTGCTCTTTTGAAGAAGAAGTCTTCCTTGTGCCAAATAAGTGTCTGATGATTTAAATCTATTTTATAGTACAGTTGTGTCACAGGAGAATTTGTAAGGACTTTAAGTATAAACATGATTGAGGTTACTGTGTGTTTTGGTGGCATTCCTTCTTTCCTCTCAAGCCCTCTGTTCGTCTCACAAAGATAGTGACACAGAGGAATTCTTCAGGAAGGAATTTAAGGGCAGATCTAAGAAAGCAATGCTAAACTAACAAGGTAAGGGGCTTTTTGTTTATGTACAAAGCTGGATTCTGTGAATTTTCTGCAAATTGATGTATTCTGCTGGAAAGGTTGTTTCAGAGATGCCTTTTTTTCAGGACTTCCAGCATGCTAGGTTGAGGCAAAATTTCAGAATACTCTGTTATTTCTGGTGGGTAATTAACAGACGGTGTGTGTGAAGCCTCTGGTGCCGACCATCTCAGACAGCAGATAAAAGATAAATGGGAGGTAGGAATACTAATGAGTTTCTCCTATATGTACCTTTACTGGTCTTTATACACACATATAAATAAATATAGAATATAGAATAATGTCATTTACAGTTACTTTTTTTTTCTTTCATAAAACCCAAGAGTATATTGGAAATCTGAGAACTGAAAAATTACTTTTGATGGAATCTCAACTGAGTTTGAAAGACTTTTTGTTTAAATACTGGTCATTAATATTCTGCCTAGGATTACAGGGGGATGGGTTGTATCGATCTCGTAGCTCCCTTGTTACAGGTAAAGGTTTCTCACATGTCTCTGTTAGACCAAGTGTACTGTGACAACTTCTTTATTGTGATTGCTGGGCAACTGCACCTCACCCTGACGTATGTTGTTTCATAGTATTATGAATTATCTTCAGTCAACACAAATTTAGTGCAATTATAATGCTCATTTCCTGTAAAGTAGCAGATATCTGAATAAAGGACCTGAATTTCCATTAGAATGAGGTCATAAAACATGAAAACATTAGCAGCAAAGCAAGTGATAGGACTACATCAGGTAGAATAGTCTCAGTCTCCAGAATACAGAACAACCACCAGTTAATGCAAATAAGAAAGTTAGTTCTGCTGGGGCAGGAGGTCATTCCATGATAATGTTTATTATTTCTTTTCTGCAGATTCTGCATCACCTACTGTCATATTTTGTCTACCAGTTCTTACATGTCTCTCACTCTTTCTCTGTGGACTCTCAAAACCTGCCTGGATGTGATCCTGGGCCCCCTGCCCTGGGTGATCCTGCTTTAGCAGGGGGGTTGCACTCGATGATCTCCAGAGGTTCCTTCCAACCCCTGCCATTCTGTGATTTAGCTTCAGGGTTGGCTACTAGACTGAGGCAGGTGGCTACAGCATTTTGTGAGACTCAGCACATGAGATGTCTGTAACTGCTCATGTTTTCTGGCTCTGTTTGTGACTGCCTGGATAGCCTTGGCTTTCTTAAAAACAGAGGGAGGCAAAAGTGGGATTTTATTTGTGTGTGGCTGTAAGATCAGGAGAGGAGTTAGCAGACACTGCAAGTTTCTGTTTAAAAGACTTTAGGCAAATCATTGTTAGTAACAGCAGTTATTGTAACAGTGCAAACATTTGCTGGTTCCTCATAACTGAATTGTAATTCTAAATAAGTGTTATAATCAATGCCAAAAGAAATGTGAGGCTCAAAAAAGAAGTTTTTGAAACAGTAAGGAGCAAGCAAAAAATGTGACAGTCGTGAGCCCTGCATCATTTGTAAAAATGTACTTTCTATGCATTTATAATCACTTTATTATTACATTAATAATGTTCAAATGGAGCTAGTCTCCTGGTCTATTATAAAACTCCGTTTTAATTTGTCTGGTAGCGACAGAGCTGCTAATTTTTGCAATGGTAGATGAAAACCTATTGAAGAGGAAGAAAGCTCCCTCCTTTGAGTTGGGTTTTGCTATTATCAAGTGTGATTGCCATTCTTGGGTTGTTTCTTATCAGCCCAGCTCCTGGGTTGTGCCACAAAGAGTCTTAAACCCTTCCATAGCTGTTTTCAGAAGGTGATGTAACTTAAAAGCTGGCTGTTGTGTTTTAAGAATCAAATGAATTACTTGAAGTGGACTCCTAAGCAGTAAATCTGAACAGACATATAATTTCAGGTTATATTTTATATGTTACTGATAATTACAAAGTGTAGTTAAAAAGTGGTTATTAGTGATTTGTTATTTACACTGCAGCATTTAAAATGCTGTGTGGAGAAGGGGAAAAAATAAGCTGGTTGTGCAGTATTTTAGGTATGTAACAGGGTTCCTGAGTTGAGAGGAAGTGTATGAATGCCCAAGGTAGAACTCCTGGCAGCCAATAGTGAAATGAAAGCCAGTGGTTTTTGTACAGCTGGACTAAGTTCTGTTCTAAGTGAATCAATCTTTTCCCTGCTGCAATTTATTTGTGTTCCAAAGATGGCTGAGAAGAAAAAAATAATAAAGTGATGTATAAACAAGTCTTGGTATTTTATGTAGAATGGATCCTGTGGATTCCAGAGTAAGAGCAAAGTTTATCTGAATGATTTGAAAGCAAGGCAATAGTTATTATATGGCTCACTTCGAAGTGCCTTGAAAGAAACCCTTCTGAGGGAAAACCTGTTCATACAAGCTTGTAAACTGTGAGCTTAGAGCCCTCTAGTGTCAGCGTTTCTGTGAGATACAGTAACTATCTACACTACTATAGTCCAGTGGGACCTGCACAGGATTATCACTTGTGTCAGTAAACAGCTACCAAGACAATCACTTTCTTCCACCTACTTGTTTATTGATTTTACTATTTAACTAGTCTTAAAAACTGTCTATTTGTTTTTGAGAGATATAACTGATATCATTCATCTCAGTTTTAAGACAGGTTTACTTTGGAGCTCTTCCCTGGTCTGTCAGTGAGATAATTCAGAACTAAGATAGGTCCTATGTAAAGGAAAAATTAAGAATCCTTTAAGGCTGGTCTCCCTACATCCACTGAAGCTCTCTGTTTTTCACTTGCTCCATGTCTTGTTTTGGAGGGTCCCTGCACATCCTTCCATTTGTTCTTTCATACCCAAAGCACTTTTCAACTGCTTCTTCTCTTGAACTGAGGGTTCCCATTTGCTCCTTGCCAGCACTGAGACAGTATCTATGGTACAGATCCTTCCTTCTCTTCTTGCACTGGCTTATGTTTCCTGCTTATGTTTCCCTTCCTTGCCCCCCCCCGAATTTGTCCATTCCTTTGCTTCTCTTTACTCATGTTTGTTTGTTTGTTTGTTTTTTATTCTTCTTATGCTACCAAACTCTAGATTGCCTTTGGCCTCTCTTGTCCATGTCCTTATGAACTCTCAGTCTTCCCATGTACCACATATTATGTGTCTCATTTCCTTCTTCCTCATCATACTATTTTTTTCCTCTTTCAGTGAGTTGTATGAAGTAGTTGGTGGCAAAGACTTAGTAGATTTTTCCAGGGAAGAGGGCAGCTGCTGGGATGCTGAAATACAGGCTTTGCATGGAAAAACAACCAATCATCTTGAAGCAACATGTGGGGGGATTCTGTTATTTCAGTGGGTTAACTGTGGACAGGGAGCTGTTGTGGATCGAAGTAGTGCATAGTCATTGATTTTATATTATAGACCATCTCTTTCCTCTTCTGCAGAATGAGTGTGAGAAGAATAACTTCTTAGTTTATCTGGGAAAAATCTCAAGCTTGTCTCTTGCAAGAGACTTTGTCACTCACCAAACCAGTCACAAATTCACAAAGAATCTCAGTATGGTGGGGACTGGAAGGGACCTCTGGAGATCATCTGGTCCAACCCCACTGCTCCAGCAGGGTCACCCAGAGCAGGGGCCCCAGCATCGCAGTGTCCAGGCAGATTTGAAATCTCTCCAGAGCAGGAGACTCCACAACCTCTCTGAGCAGCCTGGGCCAGGCTCTGATACCCTCATGGCAAATAAGTTTCTCCTCCTGTTCATCTGGACCCTCCTGGGTTCTATTTTGTGCCTGTTGCCCCTTGTCCTGTTGCTGGGCACAACTGCAGAGAGACTGTCCCCATCCTCTTGGCCCCTACCCTATTGATAAACATTAATAAGATTCCCTCTCAGTTTTCTCCAGGCTAAACAGCCTCAGGGCTTTCAGCCTTTCCTGATCAGCCTTTCCTGGTCCAGCTACTGAAGCACTTCTTCAGTAGCCGTGCTGCAGTGGGAAGCCCAGTGGGTTAGGTGAAAAGGAGGGTACAGAGCAGAATGCCATCTGGGGCCTCACTGGGAAGCAGGAGAGCCTAAGGACTGGAGAAACTAGACAGTGAAATAGCAATTTGTCAGCTGGAATCTGGGAAGAGGTAGGGACTTTTTCCAGCAGGAAGTATGCAGTGAGTGATTTTCAGGGAGAACCCAGAGCTCACCTCTGAGCCTGGGAGTATGTGGGTGGTTGTTGTTGTGTTACTGTGAAAGACAAACAGGGGAGAGAGCAGCATAAGCTGCTGCAGGGCACCTGCAGAAAGCCTCTGTTGTTAATCCCTCTACCAAGCTGTCTAAACTCCAGGCTAGGAGAAAGGTCATCACCTTTCATTTTTTTCCTGTTCCCCCTGCTGATCCTCCAGCAGCCATCTGTAAATTGTGTAAAACATGTTGCTTGGTGTTATACAATCTATGCAATCAGTTCTATGGTGGCTGTTTCAAGGTAGTGTGTAACCAAAGCTGCAGAGTGACCCATCAAAGCTTGCAAATTTACAACAATGCAATTTGAGGGTTGTGTGTGTTGCAGTGGGCTCTAAAATATGAGGCTAACTGATATGGAGTATTTTGTCTGTCAGGGACAAAAGAGCTTTCAGAGCTACAAAATATGTACAGACTCAAAGATGTACTTGCTTACTGGAAGCTCACTAATGGGTGGCACCTGAAGTGATGTACTTGGAACACTTGCAGTATTTGCTTTTCAGTGCCTTTCACCCAAAGCGGTATCACAGCTCTGCAGGGTGTGGGTACTACAGTCTACACTGACTTTTGACCTGGAGCTACTGAAAAATGGCTGTAGGAGGATGGGAAGCAAATATTTTTACAGGGCCAGCAAATCTCATGTGAAGGATTCAGTGAAAAGTCAAAGGAGACACGCTGTAAGATGCTTAAAATTTATTAATCATAGTTCCTTTTTTTTTTTTTCATAAGAAACAAAAATAAAACAATATTCCAAAACAAAATAGAAGAAGATATCCCACACCCAGGTAACGTGACTAAGGCTAAGAAATGAGATACCATCAATTCTGAAAGAAATAACCCAATAAATCAATTTTCTGAAAACAAAATAAATAGCAATGGTTCAACTTTTAAAAGCTTCCTAGGAAAGATTTTACATATATTATTATTATTAATTATTAACTTTTGTTTACAAAAATCCTTCATATGCCCCTGTTGGCAAAAATATATATATATACTTCTTCTGTAAACAGTTAACCACAAACAAAAAAAAATCCATATTTTCATACAGTTACTATGTTGATGGTGTTATGTAAACAAAGAGTAGTGTGCAGCAGTTTCTCATGATAGGATTCCTCTCTTTTTCTCATGAGAATATATAGGGAAATATGCCCATCACAAATTGTTCAAAATATTGAAGTTGCTAGTATGGCTTTCTGCAGGCTAAGATTTCCTTAATGCAAAAAAAGAGAAAGAAACAGAGAGGAACTGTTTTCCTTCTGTTTTGTTTGTTTGTTTTCTGACTTCAGCTTTTGATTGGTCTCTGAAATGGAATCAAACTGTTATTAAAAAAAGGTCAGTCTATGTCAATGGCAATATTAGATGTTGTCAGGTGTCTGGATGATGCTACCACAGGCAAGCTTCGAGCCAGCAAAAGAATGTTGTTCTCATACTAGACTTTGTGGAAGTGCAAACCCAGCTCGGGGTGTTGTGGTACAGCCCTTCTCAGGAGACAAACAAACAAACAGAGAATGTCAAAATGACCCTATGCCAGTACCTCTGAAAGTGGGAAAGAGAAGAGGTGATAAACAATGGAAGATCTATTGGTAATGAAAACTGAAACAGTGTAAATAGACATATTGAGTTTGTGTGCAGAAAATATCATTGGTTCATCCAACATTTTAGCTTCTTTTGACACTTTTGTAATTTTAAATTTTTAAGTTGTTTTTTTTTTTATTATTTTTTTAAAGTTTTATATTCAAACCTTGTTTGATGACTTCTCTCTAGCTCTCATTTTAGCCCTTCACTTGTTCCTGAGAGATCTTTGTCTGCTGTGTATCCTGTTGGATGCTGCCTTGGGGAATGCAGTCAGCACTCACACAGTTGCATTTCTCCACATATGTGTACGAGTGCTCAAGGAAGGTTCCGTCACTGCACGTCAGAGTCACCTTTCTTTGGCTGGTCTTGATTTCCTGACAGCACGAGCATTTATGTTCCATCGTGTTTGCCTCTAGAGAATATCTGATTGCAAAACCAACAAAAGAGAAAGGTTCAGTAATTATGTGAAAAATACCACTGCCCCTCCCTTCCATTACTAAATATAACCAGAAGTCACGTGCTTGCATGTGGGCTCAGTGTTACCATTCTTACAGTATTGTTGTTGAAATACAAGTAAGTTACTTGCCATTGTAAAAATAGATGGATCTAGCTCTTCATTAAGGCATAGAAAAAGTAAATTAATTAATCCAGGTGATATATGAAGCCAGCCCAAAATGAGAAAATAATACAAAGCAAACAGCCTCACTTTTACATGGGCAAAATCAAAACTTGGATCCATCCACTGTGCCCCTGAACAGGCTGTTAAAACATTATGAGCTTCGAGGTAATTATGCTGGTACCTAATGTCTGTTAAAAATGCTGGTTAGCTGGAAACAGCTGATGACTGGGTGGATGTTGGACATATTAGAAAACCACTTGCGATTTGCTTTGTGCAACTTGTGTAAAGTGCAACTTGTGTGCAGTGCAACTTGTGTACAGTGGAGACCACAACTGTGTGTGCCACTTACCGTGAGTAACCATCACAGCTGCCTTCACAGTACGTCAGCTCAACAGGCGCAGGAGATACACATCCATTATATTTGATGACCCTAGCTGTGCTGTGCTTCATGCAACCTGAAGTCACAAAGCAAGGGAAAACAGGTTAAAATGCTTGTGCATATGAATAGTAGATATCTGTGTATGATAGTTTGAAGTAGAAAATTGAGATGGATGGAGCTGAAATAGGGAATTAGGTCCCAGTGAATTTCTCTTAGTTGCTAAGGGCCAAAAGACTACTTTTCGCTGCTTGTGTTTTCAATGAAGGAAAAATTCCCTTTTGCTTATACAACTTTGGGTGGGAGGCAGCAATTAAGAGCAGTACTGTGGTAGCTGCTCAATGCACACCCACCTCCCAGGACTGGCTTGGCTTGCTTTCTTAAAGAGAATGTATCTGTGGAAGCTGGAGAATAGTCACAGTCCTCCCCCCTCCTCAGAAAGGTTAACATTTAACAGCAGAGGGAGGGAAGGTTCCCCATGCCCGTGTTTGCCAAGGAACATTCTGGAAGTGTTCTGTTCCTTTTTCTTTTTTTTTTCTTTTCCACCTGCTTTGTTTCTCACTCCAGTGTGAGGCAATTGTCCAAACCTTGGTCTGGTCACCTCTTCCCTCTGTGCATTACCATGCAAGATGGACTAATATGCTAAATAAGGCACATATTATCGTGAGTAACTCTTAGCAAAATTATCATTACTTACTCCTCAGATGTGGTCGACACTCTTTACAGCAACCATCCTCAGATAACCTGATGTCATCCTGGAGTGGGAAAACAGAAAAAAATAACTCAGGTTTCAGATCTGCATACTGAAGCAGAGGCTTGCCCTTCTTCCTAGGTTTTTCTGGCACCAGAAAGTTTTTTGTAGTTACATGGAATCTAATTTCAAGCAATGCTAAATATTAAGAGCACATAACTGCTTCAATTCAATAATAATAATAATTTGAAGCTGATTTGAGAGGGGCTGGAACTACTTTGCTGTCATTGGAGTTCTGTAGTAAAATTTCAGAAATAAAGCTTGTAGCACATGTGGGATATTTTGAGCTACCAAAGTCAGTACATGTGAAGGGTTATGTCAGACAGGGTAACACAGTTAGTGAAATAACTGACTCCCCAAACGTGTGGGGCTGTTTGTAATCTACCCTGAAGCTCTACTAAGTTAAATGATGATGTGAACTAAAGTAGCTTATTTTCCTTCACCTTTGTTCTTGAGTGAATTCTATAAAGAATTTATAATCTACTACTTTAGGAATAAAAATACCATTGTTTTTTATTAAGATTCTTTCTTCTAGGTCACCTGACACTTTTAGGAATCCAAAACTTTGTACCATACACTTTTCTCTAGTGCCCAATCCTCAGTGAGGACTGATATGTCACCCATTTTAATTTTGATTCACTTTTCTGAAACAAACTTTGATGGGAACCCGACTTGGAGAGGATAAAATGAGAGCTACATCCTGTTTGATGCTTCTCCTTGGTGTTTTCATTGGACACCATAATCCTTCTACCACTGGTGTTAGCCATGGCAACCTTTTCAAACATGAGACCTGGCAGAAAAGCACTTACTGGATCACAGTCATCAGGGTTGAAGGCAGGACAACTTCTCTCTGAGATGACTTGAATGTACTGGCCATTGTGTTTTTCACATCTGTAAGTTGTACAGTTATTACCAGGTGGACTCCAGAATTCTCCAACCTGAAAGTAGTTAAAATTAAAAGGATTAAAAATCTTCTTACATTAAAATGGAGCAAAAAAAAAAATAATCCCAATGTCTGTTCCTTGCTGCCTACTGATTGACTATTCCAAACCATTTCCTTGGATTTCAGCTCATAGTTACTTGTCATATAATTATGTTACTCTAAGCATGATTATTCTTTTTAATTAACGATATTTTTACCAGGACATGGACAAATTTTTGCGTGAATAGGATAAGTATCTGGACTCATTTGGAAAGATTAATTTCTGTTTCCATGGGTTTGGCATCAGAATTTATGGGTATGTCCATACAGATACATGTCAGGATTTCTTCTGCCTCCACTCACTCATCCTGTCCTAAAGCTCTCAGCTGACTTGAGATTAGCTGTTTGGAGCAGCAAACTGCTTCCCCACATGAAATTATCCTTTGATGGGTGCAGAGCTGAAGACAAGTAAGGGCCCATTGCTTTCACTTATGTATTTCACTGTGTTGGTTTCTGAAAGCCATTGTTCACTGTCACAGATGTTTCTAGAAGTCTTAGAACTGGAGTTTCACCGCTCAAGGTACTGTTCAAGCTGTGTGAGACAGTCTATTCCCTGCCTAAGTAAGCATCTATCTAACATGAGAAAAGATGCAGCAGATAAATGTGACAAAGATGAGGGAAGAGTGCAGACTAGCAGAGTCCACCAAGAGTGAGCTAAGCCATAGGTAATTACATGAAGCACGTGTGTAATGTTGCCTCCCACGGTCATGATACAAGCTGCTGGCTTGCATGTGCCACAGCACTGTCCGGGTTCCTTCGTGTACTTATAACCCTGTTTGGAAGGAAACAGAGAAGAAATGAGATTGAGTCAGGATGCTGACCTTAACTGGTGGGGATTTGAGTTGAGAGGGGTAGGAATGACTGACAGGAAAGCAGCACTCACCTCTGGGCAGTTTGTGTCACAGCTAACGTGCTTGCACTTGACAGTCGGGTGTGAGTAAGAGGATTCCGAGCAGGTACATTCTTCACAGGGGCCTGATGGAACAACAGCTCCGGGCTAGTGGAAATCAGAAAAAAACCCTCATTAATGGTCAGTAGAAACAAGTTACTTTGTGTGTGTATGTTCAGGGGCAATACAAAGCTAAACTCTGCATGGGCTAAACGATCCTTAAATACCATTTTGGTGGTTTTATACAAGCACAGTTTCTGTTGTTGGTAATATCATTTTGGGAATGAAATTCTGCTCATGGAGAAAGGTGAGCAGTAAATGCTTTTGCTTGCAGGGAGAGTGTTGATATGCTGACCTCAATTTAATAATGTTTTATCTGAAGCCTTTCTGCAAAATATAGTCCATGAAAGGTATCTCAAAGACTTTGCATTGTAAATCTATGAGAAGATGTATTTTTATAGTGAGTTACTCTGTGGACTTACTGCATAGTAGGTTTCGTTGACTACACAGCCTGGTCCTGTAAAGAAGGAAAAAAGATGGTGTCAGAGTTGTAAGTTCCACAAGCAGAAGCATGTGGAAAAAAAACCTATTTCTCTTTTAAGTTTTTTGTCTTCATAAACTTAGGAAAAAAAGTAGCTGTGTCTAGCATGTGAAGAAGGGGAATTGTACTTACTGCATTCAAAGATGGGACAACATCTTCCAGGCTGCACTACTGTGACTACTTCCTGTCCCTCCAAGCACTGAGGGGTGATCTCAGGGCAGAGGCTGGTGTTGCAGTCTGTTTTAAGAGAATGTAGAAAATAATGAACTCAGAATTTATAAATGAAAATAATTTTAGTTTGCATGAACTTCAGAAATTTCCCTATGTTTACACAACCTAGGGCAATGACTAATTCAATATTTTTGCCAAGCTGTTTTTAAAGTGAATCAGGTTTTCCAGAATCTTTGTAAAGCAAAGCATTGTCTGGGAACAACAGAGTGGTGACTGCTGGAAGAGACACTTTCAGTTGAGAAATCTGGTGGCTCTCAGAGGTTCAGGAACTTATTGAGCAGTTTGTAGAAGTTCAAGACTTTAAGTTAATTTATATATATATATGTACATATTTATATACATACAGGTCTTTGAAACAGAAAATGGCTTTGAATAATTTAAAAATATTGTTTTGGCTGGTGGCAGTAATACCAGTTTTCAGTGTTAAATTAAAGGGTATTTCCAGTTACTTTTCTGTGTCTAGATATGTAAAATCTTTTCATCTTTAAATTTGTTCTTTTCAGGCATCTAGTAAATGCTTTGCTAATGTGAAGAAGTGGCATTAGGGAGAAAAACTTCATGAAAACAATACAAAGTATTTAAAAAAAAGGGGGATAAATTATTGCTGAAGTTCCCCAAAATGAGTATAATGTGTTCTCTGAGATAAAGAACCAAGGCAGTACTTACAGCACTCAGTCCTGGTACAGCATGGATCTTCTGGTATCTGTACCTGGACAGGCATGGAACCTGGTTGATCGCAGACTACTTGCTGTGTCAGAGAACATCTGTGTTTTGTACAGTGTACTTTAAGAGTATGTTTGTCACAGACACATTCCTGGCAATCTTCTGTCCATTCTTCTCCTGGCTATATATAAAAAAGATAAAGAGAAAAAGGAAGAAAAAATCATATATAAATTCAAGCAAAAATCATTCTGTGTGCCTGTAGTTGACTTATTTGTATCCAATTGCATATCTGATTCATCACCTTTTCCTATTTCTATTATTTTAGGTTTTATAAGAAACCCTCAAACTGAAGCTAGTGAGGAGAAGATACTGGAGGCCATGGGAGCTTCTGAGGTCTAAAGAAGTAATCGAGCTTTGTGTGTATTTTTCAATAAGAAATTATCATACAACATACTCAATTGTACATTGGGCTGCAGGTAGAAATTTCTAGAATTTGTCTGCAGCTGTGGAACTATCAACATTATCAGCAACAGGTAAACTTTTTATCCGTCTGACCCTTCACCTCTAATAACTCTAGTGAGCCGAATTTGTGTAAATAAAAGAAGCACATATGGTGAATTTCCACTACTACCATCTATTTTTTTTATTTTTTTTTTTTTCCAGTATGTGAGGTGGTGGTTATTGAAAGAATATCCCATAACTTACTTTTAAATTTCTTAGGGAATAATGTGGTTTCTGCTATGGCACTCATAATTATTTTTAAGACTAAAAGGGAATGAACATCTGAAAAGACCCTAAAGTCTTCCATGACCTAAACAAAACTTTGTCTTGCTTCGCTTGTCTGTGCTTGATAAACCACATCAACTGTGATACTCACCAATCTAGATACTCCATTTGTTCCCCTACAATCTGAAAAGAAAAACAAAAACAAAACACAAATGGAGATTTACACCACTGAAAACTGATATGAAGGAGTAA
>JANHFX010017284.1:8135-32618 GCA_027560015.1 Chloroceryle amazona
GGTGACACACACCACACCGTAACCAAGAATAAAATTAATCATTATATTTTTAATAAAGAGTGTTTTTTTTGACAAATCTTTATACTCCTACCCCGGAGCTCCTGGTCCTTTCTCATCTCCCCACTCCACACTTCAATTGCTCTGCTCTGTATGTGTTAATTTGCAGTGTCCCTTGAAAAACTCTGTTTAGACCTTGCAATCTCCTTTCCTGTATATTTGTTGGGGTTTTTTTCCTTCTTTTTTTGGAAAGCTCCTCCTTAATGAATTTTACTTACAAATAATTAATTTGAAATTTAGGAAATCAGCCCAAATCATTCTTGAGAAGTCTCCTCTGCTGTCGTGCCAGAATGGCCTCTGGGTGAGTGTTACACCTGCATTTTATTTCAATAAATTGTGCTGAGCTGTATGTGCACCTTAAAAGACGATGTGCTTTGCAAGTTGCGAATGAGCCCTTACACAGGGAGGGCGGCAGGGAAAAAATTAGTCCTCCTCTTTCTTCTCTGTGACTTATTTGACCTTGAGACTTATAATGGCATCTCAGACAAAATGAACATAATCTAATGGACAGCGGGGAAGAGGGAACGGCTGGGTACATCTGTCGTATTACTGGGCTGTCTGAACAGTCAATGAAGCAGGTCCAAACCATAAGAGGCCTGTTCAGTTTAGCTCCAGGGTCTGCAGACAAGGAGCACAATCATTTATTTTTATTTACTGAACTCTGCTTTCTGTGTTTTTTTTTTTTTCTTTTTTTTTTCTTTTTTTTTTTTTGTGGTGGTCTTTTTTTTTTTTTTAAGAAAAAAAAAAAAGAAGAAAAAAAAGAGAGAATTGACAGGTTGACAAAAACCCAACTTGGCGATACCTACTGCACTGAGATAAATGCTATTCATGCTCTGCAAAGACAAGGACAGCTTCTCATGCCCTTTCTCCCATTCCAGTGGGCACCTATTATACAACAAATAAAAGCAGCACAAGACACCTGTATAGTGCTCGCTGTACTTGGCTAGTTCAGCTGCTCCAGGAACAATGTTGTTCTGGGAGTTTTTTGTTTGCTTTCTTTTCTTCTTTGTGTTTCTTTAGGAGATACAGATACAAATATCAGAGCAACTGATATTTCAGAAACTTAGGGTTTCACTTTTTTCTTTCTCTCTCTTTCTTACTCTCTCTTTCATGATTTTCCTCCTTTCTGCTTTCATTCTTTTTCTCCCTATGTCTCTCTCTTTCTCTCTTCCTCTCTGCTTACAAATAAATTGGAACAGAGAGATGCATCCCACAGAGACCGTCTGTAACAGATAAAAGGAGCACAAACCTTGGGGAAGGACTGTGAGCTCTTTTCAACATGCTGCATTAAAGACCAGTCAAATATGCTGCTTAATGGTCTATGGTGCTGGCTTCACCCGTGTTTTTATTTGCTTTTGACAAAACATAAAAGTAAAGAAGTGAAGGTTGTAGGGTAATTTCTGCTCATGACTAAGGAGATGTAAATCCATTGACTTCCAACCTATTTCTTCTGCTGCAGACCATTACAATTAAGAGCAGAAGAGAATCATAGAGATTTATATTCAGGAGGGAGGTGGCATTTTTTAGCACTTATATTCTGAGGGGGAGATTTCCTGCAATAATGGGAGACATGAGGCATTCAGCACTCACTGACCTTCGCTGGAAGTTGGGTATCTAGCCATTCTTTCTGCATTTGGACCTCTCCCTTTTCCCAGAGTGATAGATGTCTAGCTGGATAATGAAATTCATGCCTGAATTTCTGACTCTGCCACAGACTTGTTGTCTGACCTTCAGCAAGTCACTTTATCTCCACCAGACACATTTTCTGCTCTGCAAAGCAGAGGTTACCAAGCCTGTCTTGCTACAGGCCAGCATCAACCCAGACCAGTGCTAGCAAGTAGTAGTTCCTACAGATCATTTCACTGCCTTCAGTGGGATGCAACTCACTACAGCCACATCATGTGCCCAGGCATGAATAGATGTCCAGTCTGTCTGCCTCATTCTTTGGTACTGCTAGGCTTGATTATTTCCTGATTTGTAGAATTGTTCCAAGTCTTTACTTGTATAACACCTTAAAAAAATGAGGTAGTTTTTAATTATTAATATTATTTAAGTATCCAGTTCTCCAGATCATGAATGTTTAACAAATGTGCATTTACATCTGGGGTATTTGCAAGCTTCCTGTAGTAAGCTTGAAAGAAGCTTGGAGGCTGTGGTGAGCCTCCCTCAAGGAGTTAATTTTGCAGGCAATACGATTTGTGAAAATTCAGTGGGGTTTTTTTTATTATTTTTGTTGTTGTTGTTTGTTTGTTTTTTAAATTTATTTTTTATTTTTGCCAGGCAAAAATTGTTCTTTTCTCCCACCTTCTTTTTTCCCTCCACCATCTCCCCCCCTGTTTCTCTTTCCTGCAACCCTGATTCATACGGAGCTGAGAAGAGAGACAGCTGGGAAGGATTTGAGCAGAGAGGTAGGATATGTATCTGAAAATAATTTGAATAGTTTGTGAACCATGGTGTCCATTGGTTTGTAACACCTGGCTGTGTCAGCTGTGTCAGGTTATGTCATGTTATGGAGCTCAGTTTGACTGATGCAGCTGGATGGGACCAGGCTCAAGCTGACATTGCAACAACCCAGGAAAACTGAAGAGGCAATTTTCTGTGAGCGTGCCTGGAAAACTGGGAACTCTTTGCAAATCCAAACCGGCAAAGATTTCTGGCTTAGCTTGAGCTCAAGGGGCTCAAAGCAGCAGCACACTGGCATACTCTGTGCCCTCAGTACTGGTTACAGAGGGCATTGCCAGGCACTTTTACTGAAGTAGAGCTGTGTCTTACACCCGGTCAGCATCATAGACCTCCCATAGCAGCTCCCTGCGATGGGGATGACAACTTTGCCCTGAGGCAACAAGGTTACACTGAGAGCTGTATTTCTGTATTTCTGTTGTGTGGGTATCTTACAGCATTTGGCAGCTGATTTTAGACGGAATTGAAATTCTTTACAGAAGCAAAGAATATGTCCCAACAGGCAGCAACTAAAAATAAATAAATAAATGCTGCAGTCATCTACTCCACAGAGATAAACCCACTTTCATGAGGAGCTATGTTTCTAATAGAAAGGAACACTTATTACCTTTTATTTACACTTGGGTAACATCCAGTAGCCCCTGTCATGGCATCAAAGGTTTAAACCTGATTTGAAGCTACTGTTGTAGGATCCAGGGTGTTTCTCTCTATGGGAAGCGATGCTTTTACTGGTCTTGACTCAGATTCAGTAAAGTTTGCTGTAAAGACTATTACTTGTCAAAGAAAAGACAGAGTGCTGTAAACATGTAATTTCCTATTTTGTTATAATATAAGGGGTGTTGAAAGAGTGGTGATAAAGAGTTTGACAAAGCCCCTCTGCATAGCAATGTCTCCATTTCCCCATCTGCAAAATGCCACATGAATAGCAGCACCAGGATAAGAGAAAATTATCAAGTTCAGGCTGTTTGCTAGTAAGCCTGACTCCACTAGTTTCAATGAAATTATCCCTCTCTGCAGCAAAGTAGTCTGTAATTCAAACATACGCCCAAAGCAAGCACAGAATTGAGAAGCAGTAAATACCTTGTAATAGAAACCTGCCATATATTCCTACAAAACAGACTGCAGACTTGGCTGTCACTCATTTCCTCTTTAGATATACAACATACCTGGAAATGCACAAAGAAAGAAGGGCTTAAAGCATACTTTAGCTATTTATATCTGCCTTTAAACCCCTGGTCATTAGAGCATCGAGAGAAAGGGGAGGAACCATGGGAAAATATATTTGCAATGCAAATTTATATTTTAAGTATGCTTTTTCCACAAGCAAAATAACGTTATTTCCTTCTCCTATTACTGCCAATGATAATTTAAATAGCCTGACCCTCACAGAAACACAGCCTTTCACAGAGTAAGACCTTCTAGAGTTAAGTAACTCATGTAAAATCAATATATCTACAGTTTTAATCTCCTATAATGCAATATATATATTTGAGATATAAATATCTACCATTTGAACTATGCTCCTTTTAACAAGAAAAGGGTGTCTTCATTTGTTAATGCCTTTTGCCCATGCAGAATCTCCAGGGATAAAGATTTTAGCATCTGTAGGTAAATCTGATTCCATTATCATGTGCCCTTCAGTTCTGAGTCAATCTCCCTGATAATCTCTCTAAAGCTGCCAGTTCCTGTTTGTGAGGCACAGCAAAAATGAGAGTATTCAGGCAGGCTGTAGATGAGGCCAAATCATGGAGAAACATTATGAAGATGTTTTTTTCTTGCCAGGATATGGCTCTGATTGAGCAAATTGCTTAAGCATGTGCTTAACTTCAAATACATCAGATATCCTTTTGCACTTAACTATGCACAAGCTTAAAGTTAAGCACATTTTCAAGTGTCTTTATGAAAGGTACATGAAAGGGGAGGGACAGCACTGATGTCTAGTTGAGACAGACATTCCTAATGAGCCATTAGATCTCAACTAGCACTGGAAACTTCTTCCTTCCTGTGAAGCTTAAGGATTTATGTGAAGACTTTTTTTTTTTTTTTTCCCTTAGTAATTAATTCGGACCCCAACAGTGTGAAGATGGAAAGAAAAGGACCCTATTAAGACTTGATGTTAAGTTAATAGCAGGTGACAGTGACTTCATCAAAAGCCCTGTGCAAAACATCAAGTCGACGGAAATTTCAGTTCTGGTACATTACTCAGCTGAGTATCATCAGACCTGCTTATCAGGGTCACAAAGATTATTTGTACATTATAAAAAGGAACTGTCCATCAAAGTCAGTTAGAAAAAAAAAAAAAAAGGATAAAAAAAGATGCTGCTTTCCATTTCAGGTTCATACAATCAGACCCAGCAAGAGAATGATCAAACCAAAACCAAACTAGGGGATGTTTTCCTAATCCCACTAATGAAAGTAACCTTCCTTTCAGGGTTCACATCCATTAATAGGATGCTTCTTTGGTGTGGGATTCAGATACTGAACACCGAGCATTTCACTTGTTTATGTACACTTGCTGTAAAGGAAAATTGAGCTGCAGAAAAAAAGCATTGCCAAGTATCCTAAGAAGAAATATAAAAGGCTCAAGCAGATATCAAACGCAGAAAAGAAATTTGTCTTTACTCTGACAATTAAATCTTTAGGAGTGACTGGTAAAGGCAGTGACTTAGAATTAAACACTCTGGTTTCTTTTAAATTCTTATTTGTAAAGAGGACTCCTTAGTTATAAATGACAATACTTTAGGGACTGCATGTGATAATTTCAAGCTACTTTGCAAACCCAGTTTTTCTACAGTCAGCCTTCACAGTTTCAGCAAGGCAAGGGGTTGAGTGTTCTGCTTCTGCACTTGCTGCTCCCTGGACAAACATAACCCATGTTCAGCTCTGCTCCTTCTTGCTTCTTCTTAGGCAGGACAAAGTGACTTTGAAGATCTCAGCTTAGCCTCTCCTCCTCATGTGCTGAGCACACTGTCTCTGGCAAACCTGGATTTCTGCTCATGATTACCTCAAGTGACCTTTCTCTGTGTGGAGCATCTCCAGCCCAGCTCCAAATGTGCTGATACACCAGTGTCATAGTGAGCAGGAGAGTGCTGCAACTTGCACACCCATCCACCCCAGATTTTTGGAAAGAGTGCACACAACTCTATGAAATATTTTTCCTTAAGGCATCAAGTCATGCAAACAAATAATTTGCAATATTTGACTTTTCACTATTTTACTTCTTTTTTTTTTTCCTGGGCAACTCACCTATTGTCTTCTCACAGAATCTGCAGGAATTTTCTGACCTTATCTGTTATTTTCTGATTTCAAAAACAACTCAGTGTTGTTGAGACTATTAACTGTTGGGGACTGGTGGGTCTCATCTGTGTTTCTATGTCCCTTCACACCACAAGGTCCTGTGCACATGCCTGGAGTCCTGTATATTCCCCTATTAGCTGTCAGTCTCACAAGCTGTCATTTCTGATAGCTTCAAATATACCCTCTTCCACTTCTTACAAACTGACTATTGTTGAAAGACATTGGGCTTCATGGACTTTTAGCCTGATACCTGCTAAAGCTGTTCCTGTATTCTGACCTCTATGTGGGCCATCCTGCAAAGTGAACAAAAAAGATTGTTGTAGGGCTCTTTTAAATATGGTGTAGCTTTATCTCTATCTTGCTTCTGCCCTTCTGTGTCACATAGAAACCAATAGGACAGTTCTGATTAATACAGTAATTATGCAGTTATTAAAAACAGTAATCATCCAGGAATTATCCAGTGCTGTAAAAATCCCATAGACAGAAAATATATGAACATTTTTAAATTGAGCATTACAATTGTCTGCATATGCAAGAAGCAAAATGACACATAAAGAATTTTTAGGATCCCAAGGAAGCGCTCAGAACATGTTAAGAGAAAATAGTCTCCTCAATCAGGATGGAAGTTAACGTTGCTCAAGGAGCCAGATCCTGATTCGTCCTCTTGAAGGATGTTAGTAGCTAAACAGTAGCTATTAATGAAGAGCACCAATTTATAGCACATGTGTTGGATAGACTTGCACAAAACTGGGGCCATCTGAGGAGTTTGTTCATCCTTGCATAGCTCCTTCATTTCCAATTTCTGAGCCTGTTTTAATTTGTTATCAAAGTAATCGCTCGCTCCAGCTGGAGTCAGCAGTGTGTTTTGTTGTCTACGGGCCTGGCAGACTGTTCACTTTGAATAGCATTCTGTAAAGATCACCTGTTCTGCATCTGTGATGGTTTTCCAGGTGCCAGGAGGTACTGTTTTCAGATGAGAAACAGCGAAAGGAATATGCAGACAATGCGGTTCTGCAGCTTTTCAAATCTGCATGGGTTTCATCAGCCACAAGCAACAGACAAAGGGAAAAAGGAAACAACCACGGCAAGTTAAGAAACGTAACAATGCAGCAAAATAATCTAGCTGCTCCTGAACAACAAGGTAATGTTAACTCAGCCATTTCTCAGATAGCCTGAGTTCTGAAAGGAGCAACATGATCTCTATTGCCATATATTTACATATGTATGAATTTCACACACTTCTACATAATTGTAGAAATTTGCATGCATGAAATACCTGTGCAAAACAACCTGTTTACTAGTTAGTTTTGAATTTAATTTAGGTCTAACACAACTGCAATTATAGATCATTGGAGTGAGAGTCTACGAGTATCTTCAATATAGAGAAAAGAAACCTGCACCTGGTCTGGCACAGGCTGGACACCTAAAGCTATGGTATGGGGCTCCACAATTTAAAGATTGCTGATACTGTCCAGCTGAAGGAAAGAATGACTTCCAGTCCTCAAGGAAGGAGAGATGTCACTCCCCCTCCAAAACAGTTTGGCAACAACCTGAGCTTCATTTAGGAGAGGGAGAAGCTCTATTTTAGCTTGAAATACATCTTATCTGAATGATGGTCTGTGATGATCCCAGCAGAGGGTCTGGAGAATCTCTGCATGAATACAGCAGTCAGCTGAAGGATTGCATGGTGGGCAGCATGTAGACTGTATCTGGTTGAGTTCAGGCAGAGAAAGCTGAGCCCCAGAGCCACGGCGCTGTCTCAGGAGCTGCAGCAGAGTTAACTGGGAGAAAACCAGTCTAAGGCAGGAGCTTTGGCTAGTTAGATTGGGTATGCTGAACCAAGAGGTCCAGGGCAGCTCTGAGTACCTGACACAACAGGTGTGGGAGTTCAGCTTTTGTTCAAATTGCTATGCATACAACCACCACTGAAAACACAGATGTGGTTTGCACCTTTGAGAGACAGCAAGGCTGATCAGTCAGTGTCAATGAGGACAATCTCATTAGTCTTGAGAACAGTACTGCTTCTGTATCAGCTTCTGAGACGATCTGGCACGTGAAGACTGTGTAAATTGCAGCTTCACCATGCCCTAGTCCATAGCGAATCACTAAAAGAGTAAGAACACATATTAAGGGATTTTAGACCTTACTGAGCAAACATGTCATATGAAAACCTTTCTGTGCTTTATCAGGATAAGACCTTTAGTAGGCAGACAGCCCCACTGAGTGACCATGCCATGCCTCATAGGGTGTGTGTTGCTGTTCTAGTTGATGAAATCTTATCAGTAGGGTCTAACTTTTACATTTCAATTATCTTGTTTCCACATATTTCCAGGAAGCTGGGTTGGCTGGGGATACACGGAACATTGGTACAGCTATCTGATAACAAGAATATCTGAATGTTTTGGAGAATAGGAGGGATCATTTGTTCCTCAGCCCCAGAGGAAGATGAGGGAGTTTATTAATGACATTTTGATGTTAGCTTGCACTGAGTCTTGAAATTTAGAAAATGAAATAAAATCAACCAGCCAAACCAATTGTGAGTCTTTTTGGTGGCTTGATTTTGTATAGTCCCACAAAACAGGATCTGTCCCGGAGATGGAAGCCTTACAGGGCCTGTGACCTTGTTTCTAAAATGCCACTGCATCTAATGATCTAACAAAGAGGGCTGCTCAAGCCTGGGTCATAAAGCCTGAAAGAAGGGAAAACCACATCTGGGTCTGATCCTGATGAAAGATTCAGTTATTCACAGCTGATGTGACAAGATTAGTCAGAAAATGACCACAGCATCTATGCCCCCTGGTGGTGCTGTGTTCCACAACATTATCATGTGTGTTTGTGTCTCACCAAAAGGACAGATTTTTCAAACTCTGTTTCTGGGGAGCAGAAAAGGTAAAAAAAAATATAAAATTTAAACATGTGAGTTAACAGTGCCATGTGATAAACACAGCTCCAGGGCTGGCCCTCTTATTTAGTCTCTATTTCAGTTTCAGACCCTACCCAAACTATGGTACCCATGATGACTTATCTGGGCACTGAAGGACTGGAAGCAAATGGAGCAAATGGGATACTTGACATAATTAAAATGAGTACACATTTTCAGTCATGCCCATGGTGCTGGAAAGTTATGCCACTTTTATCTTTGAACTAATAGCTCACTGGTTATCTGTCTTCTGAAATCCATAAGGCGAGAATTATGCCTACTTTGAAAGTTGCATCTCTTTTCATAAAACAAGTTATTGCAGAAAGCAGTAAGATTGAATAATGGCTGGCAGGTCCACATATTTCACTAAAGATAAAAAATAAAAAATCTTGTGTAGTACACAATTTGATAGGACTGCTTGAAGAAATAAAGTATAGTGAGAATGAGTGTACTGAGAATGCAATAATACTTTTATCTTTGGTGGAGGTAATGGCTGAATACTGCTTTTTAGGCATGTGATAAGTGGAAGAGAAAGATAACTCTCAAGTGGAAAAGCCATGAGTGAGCTTTCAGGTCTGTTCTCACACCTGAAGATAAAGGTCAGAAGAGAGAACAGCTATCAGCTGGTACACACCATGAACATTGTTTTTCTGTGTAAAGGTCTGCTGTATCAAATCTCAGACACCTCCTTAAGGGAGTATTTCTTCTGTTTCTTTTTCTTTTCTTCTTTTTTTTTTTTTTCCCCCCAACCTATCATTTAAGATGACATAATGTTTTTTTTTTTTTGAAGGGGAAAGCTGCACAATCCTCATTCTGGTCTTTTTAGACTCTTCTTAACTTTCTCATTGCCCATTCTGTGTTGCTTTCAGAAAAGACTCCTGTACCATCACCTCTGTGACTCTACCTGAGATATCTCTCCTCTTCTCTCCTTCTCTGTTGCTACAATGTCCTTTGGAAAGCAGAAATTGAGATGTCTTCTCTGCACTGATAGATCACAACCCTTCCTCTTCCTTCCATCACTAAAGCTGTCTCAGATTTGAGCTTTCAGAACTGAGATAAAGTAGAAAAATAATAAATAAATCATAGGTAAACAACTTATGAAACTAACTAGGGCTATTGTCTTTCTACCTTGGCCTGGGGCCCCAGCATTTCAAAAAATTTTCTTCAGTGCTGTAGCTTAACCAACACTTTAAATCTGTCTGAAAGTGTCTCATTCCCTCCAGCTTCCCAGCTCACTGTTGCCTGACATATAATACACAGAAACAGGACTGCTGTCTTGCCTTTCCAAAAAAGATTAAAGATGGGGGAAAAAAGGAAAGACAAACGAACAAAACCAAAAAGAAATAAACAAAAATCCAAAACAAACGAAAAACCCCAAACAACCAAAAAAATCCAACAAACTGAGAGAATTTGGGAATCTTTATTCCTATTATTCAGTGAAGATAAAATTCACCATTTTGAAATTGGCCCTGCTATTGTAATTCAGAAATCACTTATTTCAGAAGCATGAAAATGCTTAAGTTTGATAAGATAAAAAGCTTTTTTCCAAGAATACCAAAATCTGTTACATAACACAGGCTGCATTACACAGAAAATAATAATACAAGTATGGCAATATGGAATTTTAAAGAATGAAATGAAAAATGAAATATATGAAAAAGCATTTTGTTTCAGCACCTGCTTTTTGAGAATACTGCAGTTTTTACACCTTTCCAGAACACTCTGATTTCAATGCAACTGTTTTTTTCTGATAAGAAATTATTCTGTTGGAAATGTCTTGCCCATCTCCTGTCTGCAGTATAAAATTGTAAGATGATCCATACACTTGCTGGCAATTATATCTGAAGTAGGACAAAATGACCAGGCATTGAGGCTGAAGTGCTGTTCCCACCAGAAATAATTTTTCCAGGTTAAATTTGAGACACTTTCAGAGTATAACATGGCAGAACTTGGCACTATTTTCATTCATACTGTGCAAGTTCTGTAGTTTGATAGAAGACTTCAATTTCCAGGGCTGTCATTTCAGCACCATTCATGAGTATCAGATTCATTAAAGTATTTTAACAGGTACCACAACTGTCTCTGAACACAATCCAATGAAGAGCAGCAAAGACATGCTTTGGTGAATTCGGCCAGGCATCATGATATGTTGGTAGCATATTTAGTCAGAAGCAGAAAATCGACTTCCTTCCCCTTGAAGTAAATACACACCATGTACGCTGGTGATTGTAGCAAATTAAAGTCCTAATAGTGCCTGCCGGGTGGGCTTGTGAACTTGTAACCTTGTTGTTTATTTATCCATCTCCTACGACTCTCAATTTCTATCTGCTCTTTTATTTTCAGGGAGCTTTACTCATCTTCCTCCTTCTTACTCCTCTTGCTGGGAGGCATAATTTTTCCCGCACTTGATGTGTTTATTCTCCTATTTGGTTAGAAATTGTTTCTCCATTTTTCTGTATGGAGTTGTATATTTTTTTAGCATGTAAAATTAATTGAATTTTGAAAGAAAATTGTTCATTTTACCCCAAACCTAAACTTCAGCATTTAAAAGAGATGAAACACAAGTCACCTCTTTATTCCCCTTTCCCTTTGTTTGGAAAACAGAAAAGTTAGGATTAAAATTTTCTTCTCAAACTTTGGCGAAGAAGAAATATTTATGGTGGCATTTCCAAGAAAATAAGCATATACCTCTACTTCAAAATCACAAAACACAGGAAATAGAATGAAATTCTGAAATAGTCTCTATTAATGAGAACTTTTCTCTGATACTTTGAGCCAAAATGTTTGTAGTAAGTCTGTGTATCACACCGGGTGTGATTACAAGGCCATAGTTAAAGCTGAACTTAATTTGTCATGGAATTCAGTTGTTCAACTCCTTGCAACATGAACAGACCCCAACTGATTATATTCTCAGGACAAAAACCCCAGCAGTGTTCATGCTCTCTGAATACATCCTCTATGGCTTCATAAAAACATTAACAGGTGATGTGTGTACACATCTGAGATAGGATCTGGGTCTAGACTAAGCTAGGAGCTCTGCCCACTTGCTTTTATTTCAAAATAGTGAAGAAGAAGGATGTAGTGACAGCAAAGCCATTTTCAGACTTTTTTTTTTGTTTGTTTAATTTATTTATTTGTTTATCTCTGGTGCATATTCCTTTAGTGAAAGAAAGGGAAAAGGATGTGTGTTGGAACAGTATATATCCCCCCTTAAAATGAACTTGTAACCAGTGTATGAGGACAGAGGAGACAGTGCCTCGTCTCCAGTGCTGAGGGACTGCAAGGCTTCACCACAGAAGTACTAAATGCTTTCTGACTTTGTGAAGAACCTGTTGCCATGGAAGAAGCTTCCAGAACTGATAATGAGGACTTGTTCTTTTTAATGATATTGGCTTAAACCAAAGACTGCAATGCCAAAACTGTTGAGAAACTTCTGCCAGCCACTGAAGTACAGTGCTTTTGCTGGAACTCCTCAGAAAAGGGTTAAACCATAGCTGTGCACGGGAGCACCTTTTGTGCTTAATGACTGTGTTTCATCAGTGGTTAAGGACAAAACTAGGGAGAGAAAATCTGAGTTTCTTTCCAATTTTATTATGAGACTAATTTTATTCTCACACCTGCTAGCACTCCCCCCTAGCAGGTCTTCACTCCCTCGGCAAAGAGCTAGCAGTGCTCATAAATGCCTCTTAAAAATTTCTGTTCCATTAAACATATAAAAAATATGTTGCATTGAATACTGTTGGTTTGGGAAATCTGTTTTTATCCATTCTAACCAATTGTCCATACGAACTGCAGCTGCCAAAAGTGTCATGGAATCTATTTTCTACTTCAAGGTTTAGGAACAGAACATGAAGGCTGGAGACATCCAACATGTTGCTCCTAGGTCATCAGCAGCCACCCAGAAAATTCAGAGTGTGTCTTGGTAAGCCTCCTCTTCACTGGGAAATGGTTTAAGATTGCCAAGACTTCAGGACATGGCCAATCTGCTAGAGACTGGTTACAAAGTACCACCGGAAAATCTGGGGAGGCAGCTGACAGAAGTCCCAAAACTGTCAGTCTTGGAGACATCAACCCATGAGGCCTATGGCTACATCTCTGTGTCAAAGATGGCAAACTAAATTTTGGTAGCTGAGTCCACAGTAGCAAGGCATCACTTTCTGAGTAATCTTGCTTCAAATGAGCTTTTCTGTCTGCAATCTTACCAGATACTTTCAATCCTTTAGGTCACTTCAGGAAAAAAAGTGTAATATTTGTTTTCCTTCAGACATGCAAATCATGAGCCATACTTCCCAAATACAAAGCAGCCATAACACAGCAATGCTGGTGAAGTTGCCCATGTATTTTGTTGTTTTTTTTTTTTGCTTGTGGTTTGTTTCTTTTTTATTGTGTTTGTTTGTTTGTTTCATTTTGTTGTTATGTTTATGGTTTTCTTTGCTTTTTTGTTTATTTGTTTTTGTGGGTTTGTTTGTTTGTTTTATTGGTTAGTGTTTTGTGGGGATTTTATGTGGTTTTTTTAATGTGTTTTTTTTCGGTGTTTGTTGTTTTTTGTTTTGTTTTGTTTTTTGTTTGGTGGTTTTTTTTGGTGTACGTGTTGGTTTGTTTTTTTTTTCCCACAGAAGTATTTGATGTGGTTTAATATTTGCAAAATGCTTTGAAGACAAAAAAAGGTCTAGGTTTCTGCAACAGATGTGTGCTCTGTGCAGATCCAATGCAAAGCTCAGGTTTCTGGTAAATTACCAATTCTTGTTCTGGGCAGCAATTTGCTAATCCTTACAAACAGAGTGCAGCAGATTTACTGTGTTTTGTCAGAACAGCAAGGATCAACAGAGAGCTAGCTACAGTGCATGTTCCTCAAACAGTGAGGCTGAAGAGTGACATCTTAGACTCTACCATGTACTGTTTTTAAGAAATAATGAAATTAGAATGTCAGTGCGATTTTATTCTAACACTGACAATGAAAATACTTTCAGAATTGACATCCCCCTTGAGGAAATATTTCCATTTCAACCAAAGCATTTCCGATATAAAAATTTTCTTATGCTGCTGAGGACTCCTCGTGTTCTGTTCACTAGAAAGGAAGACAAAGGTCAGGCAGTTCAGTTGTTACCCAAAGTCATCAAGGTCTACTCAGATGAAAAGAAATGAGATTTACCCTGTCATCTTTCCTCTTTTAAACTAAAATTAATCATTCCGAATTTGTATATTTTTAGACCCCAGATAAGGATGTTTTCAATTACATCACTGATAGTGATGTAATTCTTCTTCTTCCCAAGGAAGCCAAGGCCTAAGCTCTGAGTGTTTTCTTAGCATGCAGGTGGTCTCCTCTGGCATCTCAATAACTAAAATAACTCTTTTGTGACAGGTGCATCTGCAAATGCGTATAGAACTGGGGCTTGTTCATCTAAAATAAGTTATGGGTGTTATAAACTACAGAATCCTCCCCCCAGAAAAGACCATTTTTACAATTACAGACTTAAGCACTTTTCATAAATAAGAAATTATACTATTTGAGGCAGTTACAGCTGGCATATTCCTGTATCCATCATCACATGCTTTGCAGTGAAAGGACTGGGAGGGAAGAATCAAAGGAAGTTGACCAATATCAGCCACTAAGAGTCCAAAAGACATGGTTGCATGAATGTGAAACATCTAATCTTTAAAACTCCTTGCCCAGGGTTATTAGAGCCACCAAATTTTCTTCAAGGTTTCAAAAAATTATTGGAAAAGTTTCTGTTTTCCAACAAGTGTTGGAAATCCCTGTCAGAGTTCAAGGAATGGCTGGATGACACTTTATCCATATGATTTAGTTTTAGGTAGTCCTGTGAGGACCAAGAAGATATATTCTTTATATCTTTATATTTATGGGTCTCTTCCAACTTGAGATATTCCGTGACTCTTTAATGCTAAGTGAAATTAGAGCAGGAAATTGCTGGTGAGAGAGGTAGTCTAAGGAAGTGTAACTGTATGCTTCCTATATTCCTTTATTTTTTTCACAGGCATCTTCAGATATCCCATATCACCCTAATATCTTATTCCATCATCCTCTGTCACCTGATAGTGAGCTAGATGAATCCTTGATCTGACAGACAATGGCCACTTTTATGTTCATACTATCTGAATGTACATACGTGTAACATCAGTGTATGTGCTAGTTTCTTATTCAGGGAAAATCTCAAAACAGAGGCTCCAGGGAAGGTGAAAGTAAATAAAAATAATTAATACATTGTGGTATGATAAACCCATTTATTTATGTCTCAGCTTGAAGGCCCATTCCTAGCCATTTGTACTCACAGAGTGCTTTTCACTTCAGCTGTCTTCTCCATGCTTGGAGAGCTGTCCCGATCTTTCTGTCAGGCTTCCTCACTCTGGTCCCCAGAACAGCAGCAGCCTCAGCAGGAAATTATGGAAAACACCTGCATGCTACTGGATGCCTCTGCAACTCTTACACAGAGCAAGGAAGGTGTTTCTTCAGCTCCCTGAATAGCTACACAGAAAGTCTGATCTCCTCAGAAATATTTTTTCAGGGTCTGACTTCTTTTCCTCCTTCCTTGCAAAGCCACCCATTTTCTCCTTGGTCTGGGAGGTACAGCAATAATACGAGTTTTAGCAGCAGTGGATTACACTGTCGACTGCACCTGCTGTGCACCCTTGGCTGATGTCTTGCATTACTTCTCCACCTGCTTAAGGGAGAAGGGGACTAGTGAAGTATAATGCCTCTTAGCTCCTAATACCTCTTAATGCTGATTCAAGGCCTGGGTCATGCAAGCATAGGGCTGGTGGCTCCTTCTTGATACATGTCTGGGTGTGGAATGTATCATAATCACAGCCCAAACTGCTGAGAATAACTAGATAATTCTGTTTTTAAAAGACAGTCATTCAGTTATTAGATATTTAGTTGCATCCTTTTGGGAGAAAAAAGGAAAACCAGCCTATAACACTAAGAAGAATCTAAACCACTGGGACTTTCAGGGAAATTAAGGAACAAAACACCGACTTCTACTGAAAATGGCAGCCATCCAGTAGGCAGTCTTGTACCATTGTTTACAGTTCTTCACCATAAATAAATCTGGTAACCTACTATGGAAAATGCAGCTTTTTCTGTTCTTTGCTAGAGGATTTTCATCTCACAGTATTTCGTCAAACATCCTTTTTTTTTTTTTTCTAAAAAAGAGGTTAAAGTTTTCTGCTTTCCATTCAATCACAGAGGTTTATGAACTAGGAGAATAACAAGAAGGAAAGATGGGAAAGATCTGTGAGGTTACTTTGTGCATCCCTTTGCCAAGGGAGGATTGCTCCCTGAAGAATATTCCGTAGTGCTCTGTCTAGTCCAGTTTTAAATGACTCAGGAAACTAGGTTTTCCCCACTTCCCTTGGGAGACTGTTCTGCAGTCTAATAGTCCTCACTTCTAGGAATGTTTTGTTTTTGTTTTTGTTTTTGTTTTTGTTTTCTTTTTCCTGTCTGCCTTTCCTTTCCTTAAGTTCATCTAATTTGTCCTAGTTATAGACTCTTTGAGTAGCTTAAACTTCCTTTTTGTGTTTAAATTCTTCCAATGATAGACAGTAGTACACATACTCCTTCCTGTTTCATTGTGCTAAAAGTCCCTTAAAGCCAGAAAGACAACTGTAGCAATGGCAGTTATCTTCTAATCTTCACACAGTGAAGTGTGCCTGGTGTGGCTTTCAACAATCTACATAGACCTTATTTTTATTCCCATTTAAATTAATGGAGTTTTCTCATTGATTTTAACTGATGCATGATGGGCCAAGTGGGTTCTAATTTTGACATAAGACACTTCAATGAACAGAAGAGGTTCCTAGCACACATTTAACTGTATCCTCAGTTTCTCTATTTTCTTGTCTGGAAAAAGAGACACAAACTAAACCAAACCACAAAAGATAACCCAAGAAATAATTTTATCTACTGTTTTTTCATTCCCTTATTAGCACTTGACTTCTCTGAAAGAGCCTGCAAAGAGAAATGAATGCAATGTCTCATAAAAGTCTACAAATGCTTTTTTAGGAACTTCAGAATTCACTGAGATCCTGGAATAGAGGCTCATGTGGAAGGAGAAAGTATTATCCTTATTAACCTTTCCTCCTGAGGAAAGCTAGTGAAGAAAGAAGCCATGCAGGGAAAACTATTTTAAATATGCTTTAGGGTGGAATTCACGCACCATGTAATTCCCTTTTAAACTCAATATTGCTGGTCTTCTGCACAGGGGTGAGTATTGCCCCAGGGCCTTGTCTGTCAGGGGATGTCACACTGGTTTAACCAGTCAGTTCTAAACCTGATACATTTAAGCCTACACAAAGCCTTATGTTGATATACGTGGATTTACCAGTCTCAGGTTACCTTAAGCTGACTTTAAACACTCCTTTAAATTGAAAATAAGAATGTCATACAGCATTTTGCACTACTTTTAATCTAAGCCTTAAGTTACACGTGTATGACTTGCCCCTATAGATATTGCTTTAGTTGGCAATTCTGAAAATAGGAAAGATTTCTTATCTCACCTCACCTGAAAGCAAATGTCATGTGTGGTTTTAATAAAAAGAAGCTTTATGAAAGATTTTATGACCAGAATCTTCACCCTCATCAGCTTGAGCCTTCTTTTACAGCAGTTGTTTTTTGCCCTTTCTAAAAAATGAGCAATACATCCCATTTCAGGTTTACAGGAAGCTCTTGATTCTCATTTTGGTTAGCCTGTGTATATCTGAAGTAATTTCACAGGCTTCAATCATAGATATAGAGACCAAAAAATATCCTTAGGTCATTTATTCTGTAAATGAAACTACAGTTTTTCCTAGTTTTCTTCAGTTCCATTTTCTATGGAGTAGTCAAGGATTTATTCAAAATCATGTGATCCCTAAAATAATCATTATTCCCTATATTATGGTTAGTATTATATCCCATGCACTTTCACTTACAGGCATGTCTGTCAAAGGAACCATTTTTCAGCCTCACAGTTCCCATGGCTCTGTCACTTTCTTACTTACAGAGGCCCAAAATGGAAACTATTTTTCTTTTCATTATGAGCTGTCACTTTTTCATCTTGGCACTGCAATGATAGACTTCCATTCATCTTCTGTATTACCTTTCCTGAAGCCTCTGACACAGACTGACACAATGCAAAAAGCAGGAGATCTCAGAGCACACAATGGCAATTTCTGGGAGAGGCACTTGCTTGTCTTGGTTTGTTCTTTTAAATATATATTGAAAATGCCAAGCTGTATGGTGAGATGGGAATGTTAGCGGGGGATTCTCTGTTTGTTGTGATCATTACAAAGCAACACTCTCATGTCCTGAATAAGAGCAGCTGGGTTCAGTGTGGGATGCTGATGCCTTCACCTTTTCTTAAGGGCAGTGGGGGTAAAGTTTGCTGCAAATCAATGTTGATGTAAGAGGATAAAAGGAATATGGTCAGCAAGCCTTCATGCAGCGCTGCATATTGTAACAACCAAGCCACCGACACATGGCAAGTCCAGTGGCAACACTGGGAAGTGCCTGCTTAAACTGCAGTGAACTGAATGAGTTATTTTGATAAAAGGGAATGATTTCAACCAACCTGAGAGCAGAAAAATCAGGCAGCAAGACTATGTGAAACCTGGGGACAATCTTTTTTCAGCATCTGTGCTGCATTCGTCACCATGATTTCTGAGCAGCCAGTGTAAAAGACAACATAGGGACCCATATCAACAATGCGGTGAGGCACATGTTCCCTCTGCATTCTTTAGGCATGGCAGCCCTGAAATCCACGCAAATGCTGGAACAGCTCCTGTTCTCACATCTTTCAGTAAAACTGATATATAAGTCATAGAAAGGGAGGAAGGTGTGGCTGCAAAATTCTGCATCTGAGGGATCTTGGTCTCTCCTGGATTGAGAAATCATTCTGCTAGGAATCAGGATAAGATTTCTGTACTTTCTGGGCATATATTAGCCAGACACAAAAGCCACCCAAGGTAGCGTTAAAAGACCAACAACTGTCATCCACCTGTGATGGGTGGGAATATAGTACCAAATTTGGATCACAATCCACATCCACTACATCAATCAAAAAATCAGTAAAAATTAACCTGGTGTAGAACTTGTAGAACTTGTCCATTTTCCAGATCTCTGGGTATCTTTTGGTGATTTTTAAGCAGTCCATAGAAATCAGTGAAGGCTATCTGCCAAATGGTAAACAAAACCACTCCTAGCAGAGCACTGCGAAGCAGATTCTCGCATCATCTATACAGCATCATCTACAACATCAACACAGATGTCGTTGTCTGGATATGTACTGGAGCACTCCAGTTTGCTCCCTCAGAGACAAAAGCAAGCAGTAACCAAGGAGGAAGAACATTTTGAGACCATATCTCTTGGTAATGCAGTCCAGACTGTACTGGTTTGATCTTTCACTACACAGTTCTCCTTTATATCCTCAAGCAGTGCCATGTGTTTTCATGCTATTGTCTGGAGAACATAACACACAGACTCAGTTTCATGCTGTAAAAATACAACTCTAAGAAGATATAAGACAGAAACATGCAAACACAAATGATACCTTAAAGCTATAGAAGCACTGACCAGGCTCAGAGAAGACCTACGTACATATGGTGTTGACATGGCACTTATCTCTGGAAGGAGGCATGTCTTTGCGTAGTGTAGATGTATATCACCCTGAAACACTTCTACTGAAAGCCAGGGAGCACACTCTGAGGTGCAAAACTTTTGTGAAGTAGATATAGTCTATGGAAAAGCACAGTGTCCACTGTCTTGAACTGGCTACTCAGATATTTATACTTCCTCTGAACCTTTTAGAATTAGAAAAACATTAGTTGTAGAAGTTAGAAAATATTGAAAAGCAGTTATGTAGCATACATACCTGTCTTAAGAGAAACTCAAATGCATTCATGCTTTTAACAAATACTTAGCTAACTGTTCTTAAAAGTCTCCAGTGATGGAGTTTCTACAACTTTACAAAGCAATCAACAGTAGTGTTCTGCTGTCTGTTCTATTCAGAAATCTACTCTTACTGAAACTTAAGCCCATTCACAGAATCACAGAATTGCTTAGAATGGAAAAGGCATTTAAGATCATCTAGTCCAATAATTAACCTAACACAGATAAGTCCTTGACTAAACCTATGTCTACAGACTCTTAAATACCTCATGGGAATGAGACTCCACCACTGCTCTGGGCAAGCCATTCAGATGCTTGATAACCCTCTCAGTAATGAAATCCTTCCTAATGTCCAATCTAAACTTCCCTTGGTGCAACTTGAGGCAACTTCCTCTTGTACTATCACTTATTACTTGGTTGAACAGACCAACCCCCACCTCTCTACAATGTCCTTTCACAGGAAGTTCCACCTCAACATGAATAAAATCTTCCTCACTGTGAGGGGGACAGAGCCAGGAACAGGCTGCCCACAGAGGCTGTGGAGTCTCCTTCTCCAGAGACTTTCAAGACCCACCTGGATCTGTTCCTGTGTGGCCTGACTTGGGTGTCCCTGTGTTGGCAGGGGGGCTGGACTGGATGAACTCCAGATGTCCATTCCAACCCCTACGGTTCTATCATTCTATGATTCCTTTCAGGTAGTTGTAGAGACCGATAAGGTCTCACCTGAGCTTCCTTTTCTGTAGGCTGAAGAACCCAAATTCCTTCAGCCACTCCTCATAAGACATGTCCTTTAGACCACTCACCAGCTTTGTTGCCCTTCTTTGGACATGTTCTAGTACTTCAATATCCTTCGTGTAGTAAAGGACACAAAACTGAACACAGTGCTCAAGGTATGGCCTCACCAGTGCCAAGTAGAGGGGTAAAATCACTTTTCTTTCTAGTCCATGAATATGGAGAACGAAGCTTCCCTTTCCTCTTTGCAACAGCTTTTTTTTTTTTTTGTGCTTGGAGGCTGTTGCCATGTTTGTCTTAGTCATCTCCTTTTTTAAAGCCAAACAACTTCATACATTCTGATTTTAATTCATAGATCATGTTTTCTAGACACTAATCATTCTTCTTGCTACCCCTTGGATGCACTCCAATTTCCTTACAGTTTTCTTGAAAACAGCATTTCAACACAGGATATAACAGCACAAAATAGAGTAGAACAATGGCTATGTGTCTTTCAAGCTGTAATGATGTCTTGTGATCTTGCTTTTACATTAATGCATGAGGTCATGGTTCTGTTCATATATTCTTGTTTTAAAATCTCATAAGGATAAGAATACTTACATGTGAA
The DNA here is from genome assembly GCA_027560015.1 of Chloroceryle amazona. Classification (NCBI taxonomy): domain Eukaryota; kingdom Metazoa; phylum Chordata; class Aves; order Coraciiformes; family Cerylidae; genus Chloroceryle; species Chloroceryle amazona. The sequence goes on from JANHFX010017284.1 coordinate 29,091, forward strand.
AGGATATTTTTCCCTCCGAGAACTGAATTTGGAACTTCGAGAACTGAATTTGGAACTTTACATCTGTTAAACTTTCTGATTAATTGTGAGGATTTGCTGGGCTGGCAAATAAAGTGGTATATGCAAGTTCCTGTCTCTCACAAGACCCTTCCAAGGCTGACAGGCTGATATATTAGCTTACCTCTTTTACTGCATAAATTACATGGTTTTATTCAGTATTGCTAGTGATGATTAGTCTGTACTAATGACCACTTAAGGAAAATCTACACTTTATATATAATAGGGTTACAAATAGATAACTGCACCTGGAAACCAGAAGCAGAACAAAAGGAGGTGAACAGAAGATGAAGAATAGCAGCTACAAGTTCCAGCATTATTGGAAATTTCATTGAGTATTCTACACATGAACGAAGAAGTGTAACCTACCTCTCAGAAAGAATTAAAGAAATTTGATTACTTTTTTGATCACGGAAAGAATTTAGCCTTTTTTAATAAATTTGCCTCACTGAAGAATTTTAAAACTTTAGAGAGACACTTTGGATCCCGGGTAACAGAGATGGGGCAAAAATGCATGAGTTGTTGAAATAATTTCAGAGAGTTCAGTGAATCTCCAATGAGAGATCAGGTTGCAATAGAAAACAAAGACTAAAAAGTGAAACAAAAGTCCTAGAGCGCTCTGACCTAAGCTTAGCAAAAAAACCCAAACACAACCATGAAAATTTACCAATTTAAAGGAAATAATAAGACAAAAAATGAAGATTATTTGAAAAAGAAAAAAAAAGTCTGCACAAGAGTCTGAAAAATGTGATGTGACTTTGTAAGAAGTATCAAGAAGAACTGCAGACACTACGGAAGCAAAATCAGGTGAGTTCAGCCTTTTGGAAACAGTTGTTTTATTTATAAAGATCAGAAGTGTTTTACCTAAGTTCTCACAAAAAGGCTGAAAATACCCGAAAGGAAGGCAGTGTGACTGTTGTGCAAAGAATTCTTGGGAATGTAGGGCTTTGAACAGAAAATGAACTCTTCTTGTATATATGATTTGCAGGTTAATAGAGCTACTGAAGTTGTAGAAAAGGATTTTTTCATACTGAGTATTGAAGAATAGAATCTCCATTTACTCTGGAGAATCATGTCTTCGAGGGTGGTGGTAAGTATTTAAGAAAGACGTATCTTTGGAAGTGACGTAGTCTGAGTGTGAAGCACTTATATAGACAGGAATGAAGGATGTATCTGGGGCATGGAAAATTAACAAAGAAGGAGGCATTTAGCCTGGGACTGTAGAGAAGGCAACAGCAGTCACACATACTTCAGTGTGTGGAGAATACCTACACTGCAGTTCAACCAAGTGTGGCTTTCATTTGAATAGGGAACCTTAACCTCTGTGGACAGCTAAACACCACACAGCTGTTCGCTGACTGCTTCCCTCTCCCTCCCCCAACCTCCTGTGGGATGGATAGGAAAATCCTGAGGAAGAAAAAAGGTGAGCCCCCAGAGGTTATGTTAAGGACAGTTTAATAAAACAACACAAAGAAAGAAGGAAACTAATAATTATAATACTAAGAAAATGATAGACAAAGTGATAGAAATTAGGAAGGCTCTACTTGTGATGCCAACTTTCCCTGCTCCAACTACACTGAAGCTACCCACAGAAACAAGTTAAAAACAGGCACCCTCAACCCCTACCCAGCCCTCACCTTATATAGGTGCATGACTTGGTATGGTATCAAACAGCCCACTGGCTGGTTCGGTTGTGTATCCTGACTGTGGCCCCTCCAAACTACTTAGGCCAGCAGCTGTTTGTGATAATTAACCCAAACTGCACCCAGAACAAGGCTATAGCAGACCATATCCAAAACAGTCTAATGGTCCAAGGATTTACTCAAATTCCCAGCCATTTGCAACCTGTATGGGGAAACTGACATGAAGGATACTGACAGGAACCATTCATGGCTATTCAAAAACACTAAGGGGTTTCCACATGGGCTCCAGGCACTTAGTTGGCCATTATTTACAGATACCTCACATTATTCTACAAGTTTGTTAGCTTATACTATTCAAACTTATGCTTTGGGCCTCAGAATAGGGTGCTGTAAGTCTTTCCTAGTTTTGTCCTTTCAAAAAGAAATTCACATTTAAATAATTAAGTACGGAAAAGCAGGTAGATTGGATACTGACTTTCCAGAGACACAGAACATCTTTGGAATACAGATGTGAAATTCTACTTTGTCTTTATTTATCCAGTTCACTTTTATTAGAACTGATTAAATTTTGATTAAATGTGAGTGCTGTACAGCTTCCTTGTATTGTTACATTAACACATGAACTGACAATTGTATCCTGCTTTGACATATACCTTAAAAATTGATTAAAGCGTGAAAAATAAAAGGCATTATAGGCTATTACAAGAACTTCTTTTTTTTCATGGACTGAAAAGTTGCCAAGTTTAAGGAATGATGAATCTTAAATGTCAGCCTAAGTTTGGTCATTGCCTTCAAACAGAAAAAGAATATGGCTTTTTTATTTTCATGTCATACCTTCTTAGGACTTCTTTTCATAATTGTGTGGTATGTAAACGCAACTTCTATTATCTATCTCATTAGCTGTGTGTCTCCTCCAAATATGAGTTTTCCAGGTCACTGAGACATCACTTAGTGATTGCTTACATCACAGTGATTTAATTTGTGGAGTGTCTGAGAACTCCCAAATTTCCATAACCCAACTTGTTCCCAACATCTGCTGAGCTCAGTGATGCTCCCAGCAGATGCAGTACTCTGATTATGCAGGTCAAGAACCTGGATAAATCATTCTGCAGACTCTTTTTATCCATCTACCTGTATTTTCATTTATAGGGGCTTGAAATAAGAGAAGATTGTCAGGCTATGGATGGGATATACCCCATATAAAAGGACATGTTTCTGTAACTCAGCCTTTGTCCTCTATAGGCAATTTATCTTCTAATCTACAGGAAAAAAAAAAAAAAGACACACACCCCCGCCACCCAAACAAATGTCAATGAGTGCTGAAAACGTATGTGAGGCAGTTTTTATCATGTCTCCTGAGCTTGACATAGTGTTTTATGACACACATGTTTAGTCCCTGTGGGCTAGACCCAAAATGTTGTGGGTATTTTTTTTTGTGTAGGCCACTGCAAGATGAAAGTAAATCACTTTTTTCCTTACTTTTAGTTTTAACAAATGAATACTGGCTTTTGTTTCACATTCTGTCATCAATTCCAGTATCTATAATCCTTTTCATTTGTTCATGCATAGTTCAAACATTGACTTGATATAGCACTAAAACCATGATGCAGACTCTGCACACAGCTGTAAAGTCACAGACAGCTGTGTTGTATGTGGACAGAGGCAAGGTGCCAAAACCACTGTTGATAAGAAAAGGATATCATATATCTATGTCATTAAATATGTCCCTGGTTAAAGAATGAAAAGCAAAGTTCTCCGTTCTATTTGTTTTAAAGTGAATATCTAGTTTTTCTTACATTCCATGATTAAATATGCCACTGAGCACACA